>PVKN010025374.1:0-14143 GCA_004027915.1 Capromys pilorides | reverse complement strand
CAAAAACAAAAACAGAACACCATGCCAAGGTATAAGACTCTGAAAGTGAAGACATCTTACAAATGAGGGGAAATCCCCTCAAAGTGCAAGTTATACAAGAATCAGTTTCTTACAGCCACTCTTCCAGAGATTCTATGATAAAGTAAGATGCACAGCAAGGAGTAAGAGGAAGAAGCTTAAAAAGTAGATAGAACAACAAGAAAAAATGAGAAAACAAGTAAAACAAGAGGAAATGAGAAAATAAAGACAGGGCTTGGGGCTCGAGCTGTCAGGTTGGTTAATGACTAGAAGTAAGTGTGATCTCTGGATTACCTTGCACTGTAGTTTTCTATTAAAGAATGTCAACTTCCTACCAGAAAGGTTAGACTGAACTGATGGTGAGGCTGTGAAAGAAAAATGGACCCTAGAGTTTAAATTGTTTAGGAAATTAATTAAGGTACATTCAAGAACACATCTTAGGAAATTAAGAGATGTATAACCACCTCAATAAAAGCTAGAACAAATGAGTATCTCCTGTGCTGTTCTTTGAATTTTTTCTTGTGTTTGCATCTCTTTTCCCACTTGCAATGTTCTCAAGTTTCCAATCATCTCTAACATTGAGGGCAAGGGAAGTTAGCAATATCTGTACTTAAAGTAGGCATTCCTGACTACTCTTCTAGTTGAATTTGACATTGCCAAACATTTACAATAGAGACTGCTGATGACATATGTTCTTGTAATGAATCAAAATACATTTTGCTATACAAAACACAGCTAGTTCTTTATTCCCCCATCAGTCCTTATGGAAGCCAGGCAAGACTCACAGATGCTAGTGGGGCTCAGAGAAGACCCCACAGGTCAACATCAGCAGATCACACACTTCACAGATGTCGCCACCCCTAAGCCACACAGAATCCAGAAAGGAAGAAGAGGCACACAAACTGATTTATTATCAATGATCCAGGTGATTCTCACACACAGCACTTTCCAGAAGCAGTGATCTATGGCAGCAAAGTTTTTTTCTTTTCTTTTTTTTTTAATGGGTGTATGTTTATAACATTGCGTTTTATTTTACTTTATTTTATGTAAATTTTTATTGCTTACTTTCAGAAATATATTTAATGTTGGGAATCAGTCTACATAGAAATGGAGACATGGATACACACCTAAAAAACAAACAAAAATCTCCTAAAGCAGAACTGGTGCTCCTTTTGAGGAAACCAGACTGGCATTTTGTACTTCATGCCATCCTGTATTCTTCCCATTGGACTCTCCACTCACTGGTCTACAACTGACCACTGGAAAGCTTTCTTCTATAGCACATATTCAGAAGAGACTTCCTGATGCTGAACAAATGTCCACCAATTCCGTACCAATTTATTTAGTCTGAAGAAACAATCGAGGTCAGCGACAAGTAGCTTGTTATATTTGCTAGGTTTTCAAGCTAATGAGATCACTGTGTTTTATATGGAAAAATGTATTTTAATTCATTACAAGAGAAGACATCGTGAACAACATATGTGGATCAATGATAACACAAAATACATCAGGAAGTGGAGCACATCTTATGAAAAGAGCTCAAACTAAGCCAGGGGATCGCTCAGCACTTAGGTTTAATTACAAACTCAAAGCTTTACAAAGAAATTATATATATATATATATATATATATATATATATATATATATATATATATATATATTTACAGGGTCGTAGTGATTCTCCTGCTTTCAGCCACCCAAGTGTTTGGATTACACCATGCCCAGTCACAATTGCTGTCTTAGCACATCCTGGGGGTGGGGCTGACACAGCAGGCCCAGGGATTGAGTCTTGGCCCCTGCATCTGCCTCAGCAGGCACTTTAATCTGCTGAGCTATCTGGTCAGCCTTTTTACAAAGTAATCTGAACTGGATGTGTTTCCATGTCCACTTTAATGGCAAGAATCTAGGGTTCTCTTAAGTATGAACTCTTGATTCACATTAGCACATTTATAGTTTAAACTGTCTACTGGACTTATCTAAAGGACCTATATTATAGAAATACATTAAACATGAAGACAATTTAAGTTAGAAATAATGTACATATCACATATTATTGTGATTATTGCCTTTGTCCACCTACTCAGTTCGTAGGTCCTCATGAGATGGAGCTTTGCTCTAATAGTTTTCACGCTGACCACTTATCAAGCAGGCTCAAAACAGTTTAATCAATAAATATTTTCATAATAAGCACCTGAGCCCAGGGAACACAAGATTTATAAGAAGTACATATTGTCTTTATGCCATCCTAAGCATGTATGTAATAAATAATGCCTTTCTTAATTTTTTTTTACTTGCTGATGATGTTGTTCAGCTATTAGTGAAACAAAAAGAATAGTTATTGGGTTTTCAGATCCTTCTAAAGTGCTACCTAATGATATTACTGAGAGGATCCACATCTTTTATAATAATTCATGATAATATTTGCTGTCAGATTATAGAATTATCGGGAAGGGGATGATGTTTACACTAAGCAAACTAACTTTGCCAATTTACTTGCTAATAATTAATAAAAATCATGTTTGCTGGACTCTGGAAAGTGCCCTCCATATAATAAGGTGTTAATTGCACATCTATCACAGGGACAGACAATTTTTTAATTGTGATTAACTTGTGCCAGCAGCACCTTGATCAAGAGTCAACTTAAATATTTGAAGGCAGTAGAATCAGAACAAGACCTCCACAGTGTTGTTACATGGTTTGTTGTAATTTTAATGCATTTTGGACTAACTCTATATGGTCTGAGCAATGAGTGGTATATGAGAAACTAAGAAAGCCATGTGATCGAATATGAGTAGAATTAAGAGGCCCTTCCAGGCGCTGTTGATACGCAGGCAGACATCTGAATAGGTGAGCAACAATTAGCTAAGCGGAAAGCTGGTGAAAGAGGAGTTTAGGCAAAAGACACCATGGCAATCACAGGGTTGTCTTCATATTGATAAAGTACAAACTTAAAAGGGATAAGAGTGGAGGTTAGAGAAAGAAATAGAGGCTCCATCTGACTTCGGAGGGTCTTTCAAACATACAAGGTCTGTATGAACCTTGATGGCTTGGTGGCAGTAGGTGGTAGATGTAACAGGAGGTTGCTTTTCATTCTGCTTTGTGGAAAACAAACTGAAGGGCTCTCTTAGAGGGAAGGAGAACAGTCAAGAGTCTTTTGCAGTAAGAGACGGCAGGCACCTGTGTGGAGATAGCAAAGAACAGAGGACAGGTACACTCACTCAAAATGTAGAAGCCTGGTGTGGCCACTGATCTTCTGTGCAGATGGAGAAAAACAGAAGAGCCAAAGATGTCAGCAGACTGTCGTTTTGAGCGACAAAGTCTAAGACTGTGCTACCTCCGGCCATATGCCTGGGACACTGCTTTTCCTGGCTGAGGTGGGACTCTGAGTCAGTCCTGCCATTGCCACTCTTTGAATCGCTCATGTCTTTCCCTGTGTTTCATCACTATGCAATTTACGCAGTAATCATTCCAAAGATATTTTCCAGATTTTCACACTTTTGTTACATCTTTATCATGGTATTTTGTGAGTATTAGCCTTGCATGAAAGTTATTAATACAGCTGCTTAATCCCTGTGCTGTGCCTTCCTTCACTATTATATTGTCAGGACTTACGACTTATCGTGTATTTCTTGTATCATCTTCACATGCACACTTGATTCTTTAATTGAATATATTTATTAACGATAAACAAGGTTTATTCTTTGAGATTCTTCAAATATTTTAATATACACAGCTATTTGAATAATATCCTGAAACGATAATACATATTTTTCCCTATTGGAAAAATTCTATTACTGTGAAAATGGTCATTACTTTTCTATGAGTGTTAATAAATGCATCTCTCTAGTATTATTCATAATCTCACAGAAGATGAATAAAGAAGCATATAGCCCATCCAGTGGAGCACAGTGGATTGGATAAATTGTGGAGGAAAGTCTTCCAGAGTAAATTCTTATCAATAATGCATGTGTATCAATATTCTATTCCGAGTCAAGCTCATTGCTGCTGTTGCAAATTTGCTGTATGGATACTCGCCTCAGATTCTGCCCTTGTGTGTGCCACATTTTCTTTTTTTTTTTCCCTGTGTGTTTAGTACAGAGGATACAGGGTCTCACTATGTAGACTGGACTCATACTAGTCCTCCTGTTTTTAGCCTCCAAGTGCTGGAAATATAGGTGCATGCTACCATGCCCAGTCTCAGTTCGTCTCAGTGCTCCCCAGGGTTGGGGCTGGCACTGTGTGCCAGGGATCAAATCCCAACCGCTGCACTCTGCCTAAGCAGGTGCTCTAGTCTGCTGAGCTATCAGGCTGGTCCTTTATTTTTAGCGTGATGCTGCATTAACATCTGTTACAGAGCTTACTGGATAACTGAAGCATCTTCTAAGAAGCAAAATAAATACTTTGCATGGGGGCCACAGAGACAGCTCAGCAGTCTAAGCACCTGCATTGGCAAGCCCAAGGACCCAGGTTTGATTCCCAGTAACATATGCCATGCAAGACCCTCCCTGGGTGCACTGAGTTGGCCACCAAGATCAGGCATGGTGGTGCATGTCTATAAGCCCAGCACTGGGGAGGCTAAAAACAGGAGCATCACTAGGGATCCAAGCTGCATAGTGAGATCCTCTACCAAATATATAAAGTTTTAAAAAAAGAAATACTGTGCAGAAAACTCAGAATTTTAAAATTAAAACATACTCCAAGTGAAAATTTCTTAACTGTCATCTATAAATGCTCCAAATAAGTCAAATTCTCTAGCGCAACCTGTTTGGATTACTCAAGATCATAACTATTAAATGCATTAGTGATATAGAACAGTTGATCCTTATGATTTGTTGAATATTTTTGAATGTGTCTACTTGTTTAACTCAATTTGCAAGTCCAAAATTATTACTTCTGGGGCTGGGGAGACAGCTCAGTGGCATAAGTGCCTGCCTGTCATGCACAAGGTTCTGAGTTGGATCACCAGTACCCCGGAAACAAACATATGAACAACAACAACAAAAAATCATCACATCTAGCATGCAGGTATATGCACGAATACACAATATAGAACAAAGCCTGCATGGAATTTATATATATACTCCCAGAAAAGAGGGTGCATGTAGTGGATTTCCATCGTTTTTTTTTTTTCGTTGTACTTATAACCAAGTACCCTTTTGGAGAGTCTCTTTGATGCTACGTCTTTCTCATTCTTACACCTTGTTATGGGTGCTTTTATTCTTTAAAGATGATCTCCAAGTGTAGTGCTGAACTGCTGTCTGGTGCCACAAGGAACAAGAAAGCTAAGCTGTACTTTCCATGGAGAAAAGTGCTATAGAGGATCTTCGTTGAGTTACCATAGTGCAGTTGGTCAGCACTAATGCTAATGAATTTACAATAAATATTAAATGACATCTTAAACATAAATACACACAAAACATTATGCATTCATCAATTAATGAAATTTTGTGGCTAGAGGCTCTCAAAAACTTGTGCATTTCCCCTAGGAGTTCTGGTTCTATATTTGCTAATTTAGTGTCCATCATAACTTCATAAAAATAATTGCCGTGAATAATAGGAATCAATTGTACCCTTCTTTAGAAATGAACATACTTCTTGCTACAAAGGATATTAATTTACCTTCATGATACAATTGAGTCTCACTGAAAAAATTAGGCGTACATGTACAGGTGTGTAAGTAATTCCTGCTTTCCGCATGCTCATTTCTTCAGAAGAAGAAATGAATCTAGAAAAGAGTGAAAAGTGTTATAATTGAGATAAAGATAAAATGAAATGGGACTGCCAATCCATGCCATACCCACTGATTCCACCAAATTGGAGAGTAAATGTGGAATGCACTAGGCAATGCATGTGAGTTGATTTCTTATGTATGAAGCCAAATTCAGAAAGGGAGAAATATGGATAAATACAGGTTCAAACACTAACTATCCAGCTATGACTTCATGAAATAATAGCATATAATTCTGATGATAGAAATGCATCACAACATCAGAACAAATTTCAGGTCTAGTGCTGTGAAATTACTTTAAGTGAGATGCTGTGTACTGCATTACTTGGTTCTTACAGACACTACTGCTTGTAGGCTCTTTCTGCGACCTCTGTATTCTTGAGGTTGGTAGTACTTGGTCCATTACAATAAGAAGGTTTCTTGGAGAAATGGTCAAATAAGTTGTTATAGTTTATGTCTAGTTGTCCCCCCAAAGTCTCATGCAATCATGGGGCAGGGACTTCTAGAGTCTGAGACTTGAGTCATGATCCACCGGGATTATGTGTTTTAGTACAAATGGGATTATGAGTCTGAGTCCTTCTGGGATTATGCGTGTGGCCTAAGGCGGATAGGTTGAGGCAGAGAGCCCGAATGTAATATAAAGAGAAACAGAGAGACAGATGTGGGCTGTTGCTCTCTGCGCCCTGGTTGGTCAGGTGCCTCTGTCACCGTGTTGTTGCTGTTCTGCCACCATGAACTGGATGCTCTCTGCCCTGTTCCACTCAGCCTTGGGCCAGCCGAATATGGACTGAAACCTCCAGCAACTGTGAGCTAAATAAACCTTTCCTTCCTTCATTTTGAGTGTCAGTATTTGTCCCAGCAACAAGTAAAAAGTAACTAAGACATAAGTTAACAAAGATCAGTGCACCTAATCAAAAGAAGAAACCAAAAAAGTGTATAATTGAAGTACGGCATTGACACTATATTCCCATTTGATTTTCTTCGTCTCCATTAAGTGATAAGTGTGTCAGTCATGAGTCTAGTTTTGGAAAATGATTACCTACTAAGAATAAAAGACACATTTCATAGAAAGCGCCCTGCTGGTGCTTGTACTGCGTGGTGAGACAAGAACTCCAGCGAATGAAGACAATAGGCTTCTTGTTCCTCCGTGCCAACATTTTTAATAGATCCACCATTGTAGTGTATTTCAACTTTCCCCGGGAGAAATTACAGGCATCCTTTGAAAGATGCTGAGAATTACCCGGTGGCTATGTTCAAATTGTCGGGCTTCATTCTGAACCCTTCTGAATAGGTCTCTAAGTTCTAGGGAATCAACTCAGAGGGCACAATGTTGAAAATGGCTTTATGGTGTCTTTTATAGAACAGTGGGAAAATAATCATGCCAGAGTTCCTTCTCGTCGTTCCACCCCAACCAAAGAAGAGGGACAAATGCTTTCCAAACATGCTGTGCCCAACTCCTGCTAACCCTGTTTAATTCATCAGCAGCCTGCAGCAAGCTTGCAGATGGCGCCAGACTCCAGGAGGGCAATGACTCTGGGGAGCACTGGCCTCCAGAAAAGCTCTGTTTTCTCCTCCCAAAAGCCTAACATCAAATTATTCTCAAGCTCCAGAAGTTCTGGCAGAAAAGGAGCACTGAAACTCTTGGGGAGGGAATTTCTTTCCAGTTTTGAAACAGGAAATTTAGTAAGTCTCTGCCTGCCCAGTGCTCTTGGAATTCTACGTGCTATGGCTGCCTTTCCTCAGCCTGTTTCTCTTCCCTCACTTCCTGCTGCTCATTTCCTCTTGACAAGTTTGCACACCAGACTCCTCAGTCTTAGCACTTTTCACAAAGAACAGCACAAAATAGAGGCCAGCAGGGCCAAAGGCAGATGCCAGCAGGTTGTCACTTCTTTGCCCCTGGCTGGAGTGGAATGCCAGCAGCTCCTATTGATTATGCCCTCCTCCCACCAGCCTCTGCTGCTTGCCTGCTCTGATCAGGGCCCCCACAGAGCCAGCCCAGCTGCCAAGAATTCCCTCAGCATTAGGTGGTCTGTTAACATCCTCCTCCAGCCAGATGCCACATCTCAGACCTAAGCAGCGCAACCTGCTGGAGACCACCCTTGCCAGGGCAAAGCTCGCCACAAAGTGGGAAGGGAATAGAGCCAGAGAAAGCCTGAAGGATTCAGCTAACTGGATTGGAGGATCTGGCACCAGAGGCCTGGCCCCAAGCATGCTGCTCAGATTCACTGCAATAACCAGCTGCTTGTCTGGCCTTTGGTTGCCAAATAGCAATCTTGGCATCGAGCCACTAGGCTGGCACTGTGTCTGCAATACTGCAGTTCAAAAAATTTCACTGGTCTGTGCCAAACCAGAGGTACAGAGCACTTCCCTGTCTAGAATCCGGACCAGTGGTATCTGCTTCCCATGGAAATCTTAAGTCTGAATTTTCTTTGCCTAAGTGAGGTGAAAGCATTCTGTAGAGAAAGGTTGGAAAGTAAATGTTGCACATGGTTTTAAAATGAATCATTGGAGATTAGATAAACGTGTTGTCCTGGAAATAGATTCTCTTGGCCCAGTGGCTTCTGCCTCAGAAAACAAGGGAACCAGTGGAGACTCAAATAACTTTCAGCATGAACTCAACAAATATGTACATTTTTCCATTTATAAACATGTTAATAGCAAAGTTGCACATATTTGTTTGCTTTATGCCCCCAAACCATTACAATTTATGATAATTTTAAAAACATTTTTAAAGCTATTTAGGTTTTAAGCAGAAAAATGTACATTCAAATGTACTTTCAAAATTCTTTTAAAATTTTAGTGAATCTCCGTGTCTAGCAGTCCCTCAATTTTTTCTGCTTACTTTTTTGGTTCTAATTCATTGCACAAGACAAACTGAATAACAGTTGAAGTTTATCATGCAATGTGTGGGCATTCTAGTTTTTAGGATCTGTAATTTGTCCTCATGTTGACATCTGAAATCATGATGCACTCTTTCTGTAGCTCTTTCAACAAAACTGGTCTTTGGTATGGATTTTTCAGGGGTTTGTTGATTACTGATGAGAGAGTAAAATATATGACAATGTCTGAAATCAGAGCCATGACAAAGAATTTAAAAATGGGAAACAGCTAACAAGTCCTATACTTATCTCATTGTACTTTCTTTTCACCAGTTCAGGTTGCAAGAAAGCATGCTCACACTTTAAAACTGACCCACACATGCCTGAGGGTGGTTGTAAGTAAGAGGTGCAACAGAGAGACCAGGAAATTGACACTAAACTGGCAGGAATATTTCCTACAAGGAAACTAAACATATATATGACAATCAAAGACTGTATATATACATATGTATATATATATATATATATACATATGTATATATGTATATATATTCATATCATATTCATGTATATATTCATATCATGCTTAAACAGGTATTGTGACATCCTGTAAAAATAATGAACACATCTGTATTCATTGAACACACCTGGATTCATAGAACATCTGCTTTAATGATGTGAATAAGTTATACTTGTAGAATTTCAGGGAGAAACTTTCTTTAGGAACAGCTCCTTATTTACTCTCCATGTTGGCAAGTAAAGAACAACCAAGGATCTGTCTATCAACCCATCTCGAATGAGGCAAAGTAGGCATGCGTGAGCCAGCATGCTATCAGTCAGCTCGTACGTAAAGGGATAAAATAATAAAAAGACAACACCAGCATCTTTCCTTTCCCAGGGGTTTTGTACCAAACCTGCCTGTTGGCCATGCACAGAGAATGGCCCTTGTCTATCTGGATATTCAATGAAACCAAAGCCTAAATGGCATCATAAGCATGAGGATAGGTTACATTGGGTACTACTGAATGCTGTTTAATTGCATATTGGGAATGCTGCCTAAAATGCTGCCCACGTAGACTTTCATGCCCTTACTACTACTACTACTACTGCCCTAAAATTTCAGGCTTATTGCCTTTGTCTCTCTTTGTCTCACTCTTTCTTTCTTTCCTTCCTTAGTTTAATTGCTTTCTTAAATTGTATTAATTTTTAAAATTTTATTAATTTTAATAAGAAAGAAATAACAATGAGATAATTTCAAAACACACTAGTAGGATAGCCACAATAATTAACAAAATGCATATTGTCTTTATAGTAGTTGTTCAGAGTACAATATGCAGACAGACATAACTTTTCTAAACACTATTAGTATAAATAGTTCCTCTCATTGAACTAATTTCTTTCTTCCTTTATTTCTTTCCTTCTTTCTTCTGACTTTTTTGTGTTTATTTATTCATCTAGTCATTGTAGTGGTGCTGGGGACTAAGCACATGTGCCCCACACATGCTAGACAAGTGCTCTATCACTAAGTGACAACCGCAGGCCCTGGGACTTTTTTTAAAAAAAAACACGGAGATTGGTCCTGGTTCTGCTTTATTCAATATATCTATTCACCATCCTATAAAAATTTTTTTGTTTTGTTTTACTTACTATCATTTACACCTTTCGAATTTTCTGACCTAGCTTTTTGAGATTATAAAGAGATAAATCATATGATTTTTATACACAAAGGGGTATTAACTCAATTGCTTATTCTATAAGGTTTT
Organism: Capromys pilorides; assembly: GCA_004027915.1. NCBI lineage: Eukaryota > Metazoa > Chordata > Mammalia > Rodentia > Capromyidae > Capromys > Capromys pilorides. The sequence continues at coordinate 3,815 of PVKN010025374.1, read as the reverse complement.
GGCTCTGAAGAGAGCTGTTTCTCCCCCCAATCCAGTTTTCTATGGGGAAAAATGATAGTTTCAGGATGTAGGAAACAACCAAAGGGCCTGTTCAAAGAGTCATCAACATTTCTGGACAAAAATTACTATGTCAAATATGAGCAGCTCAGAGTGAAATGCTTAAGAAACAATAATGAAGAAATTACCTCTATCCCTGTCCCTCTGTCCTCATGGAAATTATAGTCCCTAACTGAAGAGAGATGGAGAGGAAGAGAGAGGAGGAATGGGTGGGAGAGGTGGAGAGTGGGAAAGCAAGAGGGGGAGAGGAAGGAACAAGAGAACCTCTATCTCCTGCTTATTATGCCTTATACATTTTGGAAAACTAACTGTAGATTTCCAATGCACCCTATTATTTTTGGTATATTAAATGTATGGTTTCCCCATTATTCTTTAGTGATCAGATTTTTCTCCTTTGTTTGATTTCCAGCTAAATTCCTAATCAGTTGAGGCCTAGAACACCTATCTTTCATCAGGTTTCAAACTTACCTACACAAAGAAGGCACAGAGGAACAAAAGAGCATTATGCTGGCTGTTGCTTCAGTGTTTTAGCTCTCAACACCCACTCCAAACATTTGTGTTCATAGGCAACATAGGATCCTCAATTTAAGTTAAACCACTGTAAGCAGAGTCTGGGTAAAATTTAAGATTGTGCTGGAAAAGGTAAATCACTTAAATGAGACAAATTAACATTTTAACATGCACTGCTCACTGGAAGATAGCAGGAATTTTAGACAACTGGAAACCAGACAGTTGTGCATGGAATAAAGGAAGTTCTCACAACTCACAAATGACTGAGAAAACAGAGGCTTGAATGGGTAAAGGAAGCACTAGGCCACAGAGCCTTTGGAGGCTGAGCTGGACAGCAGCACAAGATCTCCCAGTTGGAAGTCACAGCACTAGTGTTCAGCCCTTGACAGTGCTCTCCCTGATCCAGAGTCTACTTTTATGACATAATCCCAACCGCCCAAAGCTGGTGACCTGGGAGCTCCAGCTGGAGGGACAGGCACCCACAAGCTGGTAATTTCCTCTCCTGGGACGTACCATGCAGTGCTTAGAACCACTGCAGCTTATTTCTCTTGGCACTAGACTGGGGTCTGTGGTTCCTTAGCATCTCTAACATTGCCACAGAACTCTCAACAGAGTAAAATAACATGGAATGTGGTGTTCCCATATCTGTCAACACATAGACATGAAACTGAAACCCTACAGTGACTGTGGGGAAAACAAAGAAACAAAAAAAGAACCACTAAACCTCTTGAGGAAGCTGGAACACTGAGCCACTTAGGTTGCACTGAACACAGTAAGTGTCTCAAACACCCCAAACAAAACAACAACAACCAAAAACAACCAACCAACCAAGAAACTAGCACCTATGGTGCAACTATGTGGCCAACATTTATGTTTTGCCGCACAACCTGAATTTTTGAACTAGATTGAGACACAATTCAAATTTCTTGTCCAGTTGTAAATGAAGTCTCTTTTGGTGTTAAAAATATATTTAGGAAACAATGCCCAAGTGGTAGGAAATTTGTGCTACTTGATTTGTAGGCTAATGAATGACAGCAAATAGATATTTTAATATCATTATTAACAAATTTAATATTTGACACTAATCGGTTGACCTCCTTTACCTTACTTTGGTATTTTATTGCTTTTCTAATTGCAAAAGTCTGAAAAATTACCCTTCTAATATACATTTGGTTGTTTACACAGGCAACGAGTGATAGAATAGAACTATATCAAAGGGCATCTACGTCACAGTGATCACCAATAAATAGTAACCTTCATTTGAAACAGGATTTCCTATTTGTAAATATTTCACCTTAGTTTGACTGACAAGTTTTCATTCTCATTGTTTTAAAAAAAAACAGGACAGTGATATAAACAAATCTCTTGATTAAAAAACAATCTCCAGTCTGTACTCCAACATTATTTTGTAAGTTATTGATATGCTATATCAAGGGCTGACTGTTGGTTTAGAGATCCACAGAAAATCACTTTCTATTCAGACAAAGTGATCCTACATGAAAGTGTGCCCTGGAACTGTGCCTCCTTTTCTTCCACAGAGATGACATTCATTATTAGTGAGGAGTGGCTCCTAGTTTAAAATTTAAAATGGGGGAAACTCTTCATGATTTTCCAATAAACTTTTTTTACTTATTTGCATCACTGTGGGCTTTTCTACTTTGTTGTCATGATTATGCCCTAAGAACACCTGATATTTAGAGAAATGTGCAAGAGATATTAGTGATCAGCCAGTTCACTGCCCACCAGACCACTGTTGTGTGTTGAAGTACACAAGTCATCATTAGCAGTTTATGTCTCTCATTTGTTCTTTGATGTTCAAACATGGGTCAGCGAAATGGGAAAGCTCTTTATCTGAAACTTAGCTCATTAGCCAAGATTTCTGTGCAAGAACCAGCCAGGCTTATTGTTTCAGGTGACAAACTAATACTATTAGACTTAGCACTTCAGAGAGGGCTGCAGTTATCAAACACCAGTATTTGGGTCATGAGTGATAAAAATGACTGCTTTGATGTATTCATGGCTTAAAGTTAAAAATTCTCAGATGTTCAGAGATGGGTGGGATTTTGAATTGTGCGATGCATTGTTTCAATACAAAGCAAGAAATCATTTGGGAATCATTTGAAGCCATATGAAACACTTAAAATTTAGAGAGAGTTTCATTTAATTCTGGTATGGAAAAGTATGAATTACAATAATTTTTTTTCATACCTGCTGTGTCTAATTATCTCCTGAAAGCCTAACATGGTCATGGAGGGGGACTTTTAGAGTTTGAGTCTAATTCATGATCCACTGGGATTACAAGTGATCCACTGGGATTATAGCTTTTAGTACTGCTGGGATTATGAATGTAAGTGCCACACCCAACTTGGAGCAGAGAGCCTGAATCTAATCTAAGAGAGACAGAGAGACAAACTCTTAGTTGCCCTTGTTGCTGTTCCACTGTCATGAACTGCTGCTCTCTGCCAGACTGTGCCAGTCTGCCTTGGAGCCAGCCGAGTATGGACTGAAAGCTCCAGTATCTGTGAGCTAAATAAACCTTCCTTCCTTCATTTTGGGTGTCAAGTGTTTGTCTCAGCAACAAGAGAAGAGTAACTGAGACAATACCAAAAGTTAATAACATTAACTAGCATTTGCTAGCTTCACGATAAATGTGCAAGTTAGAATCAAGTTGATTTCAACTGATATTATGAAAGCTCCCATACTCGTAACACTCATCATGTGCCCCCCTGCCAGGCCTTCTTTTGATGCTTTCCTATGTATTAATTCATTCAATTTTCTTGGCAACTCAGGAAAGAAAGGTGCCATTACTATACCACCTTCATAGAAGTATTACTTAGGGGTGGAGAAGTTGTGTGATTCGTCCAAGGATCTGCAGCCAATAAGCAACAACATATGGGAGCTAAAATGTGGAACTGTGGGACTACAGCGACCCTTCTATGGGTCTATGCAGAATAGGGACAGTTGGCCAAGGACACAGATGAGAGGCTTACTTTATTTGGACAAGACATCAACCCAAATTAGGTTTGACTTGAATCTGGATTTATAATTTGTGAAAGAGTATTTCAATAACTGATATCATTTAAGTACCTATCTCCATGAATGTGAAGTTAGTACACATATTTAAATTATTTTAGGTGCTTCTAAACAAAAAGAAATCTAAAAGAACTGATTCACTCTAAAGACAAGCTAAATCTATTCATTAAGGAATAATATCCACGCAATATTAGAATACCAGTGAATTGTACACA
>PVKN010025373.1:0-14143 GCA_004027915.1 Capromys pilorides | reverse complement strand
TTTTCTATGGGTAAGGGTGGTATATTGTTGGCCTTTATGATATGTCAGTATGCAGTCTGTCTTTGACACTATTATTTCTCTGATATATTGCCATAGCTAGGGTAGTATACTTGCTGTTATCAATGTGTTTTCGCTGCATATTAATACTCATATTATGATTATGTCTTTCACAATATTATGTTCCTTTCCTAGAGAATTAGATGTTGGAACACTGACCTTGTCATCCATTCCTAGATTAATGGAAGTGACCAGCTTTTGGGACAGAGGCAAAGTACTACAGTTAGCCAGATGGAGAGTGTATCACTAAAATCCAGACACTGAAGAGAGCTCTTAATACTAATAACAAAGTCTTTTCATAATGTGATCATAAGCCTCTGAACAAAACAAAACAAATGGATAACAAAAACAAAATAGAAAGATGAGAAGACGAGGTTAAAAAAATTCCAAATTTTTGAACAAATGGGCTTGACAGACATTAACTGAGTGTTTCACACAATAATAACAGAGGACATACTCTTCTACAACACATGAGAATTTCTTCAAAATAAGCCACATGTTAGCCTATAAAGCATGCTTAAATAAATGTAAAAGAAATAAAATTATCTCATGCATATTATCAGGTTTCAGTGTAATGAAAATAGAAATCAATTACAACACACACCACAGAAATTATACAAACATAGGAAAATTAAACATCCCCTCTTGAATGATTAATGAGATACAGCAGAAATCAAGAAAGAAATTACGGTTCTTAGAATCAAATGACAATGCCAGTATAACACAGCAGAAGCTGTAGGGCACAATAAAAGTGGTTCCAAGAGAGAAATTTAAGGGTCTGGGGAGATAGCTCAGTAGAAGTAGAATAAGCCCCTGCCTGGCAAGTGCACAGTCCTGAGTTCAATCCCTGGTACTGCGAGAGAGAGAGAGAGAGAGAGAGAGAGAGAGAGAGAGAGAGAGAGATTTATAGCTCTGAATGCTCACATCAGAAAATTTGAATAAGTCCCAAATATCCTAATGTTGTACCTCATGGGTATGAAAAAAGAACAATACCTATCCACCCAAGCATAATAAGAAGATTTCAAGTCCAAAATTAGAAAAACCCAAATCCAAAATTATTATAAGGGAAAAAATATAAAGATCAAAGCAAAAGTTAGTGGAACTGATACTTAAAAACATAATATGATTAATACAATTAATTGAAGAACTGGTTCTTGAAAGTGTAAGCAAAACACATAAGCTCTTACCAAATCTGGCTAGAAAGGAAATGAAAAGACCTATATTGATGTAATTAAAAAGGAAAAAGGTACAATCACCCCAGACATTGTGGAAATCAAGATTATTAGTAACCACTCTAATAATTTGTATTCTAATAAACTGAGCAATTAGGAATAAACAGATAGACTTTTAAATACATATGAACCACCAAAACTAGACAGAGGGAGCCAGTGCAATAGCTCAGCAGTCTAAAGTGCCTGTTTGGGCAAGCTTACCCAAGTGCAGAGACCACACCAGGGTCCCCATCACCACATGTGCCAGCCCTATCCCTAGGGTGGGCTGAGCAGGCCAAAAAAAAAAAAAAAAAAAAAAAAAACTAAACTGAGAAGACATAAAAGATCTGAACAATTAACAAAGATGATGAAATTGAAGAATTAATAGAAAATACCAACTAAGGAAAGCCCATTTCCTTGTAAATTTATTGCCAAGCTGTATAAGAATATTGAGTAAGATCGAATGTCATTACTTCTCCAACTGTTAAATAAAGTTGAATGGAAAGAAGTATTGGCAAATCCAATACTAAGAAGTAAAATTATTCTAATTCCAAGACAGAAAAGAACCTAACAAAAAGGGGCAGTCAGGGAAATCTCTTTAATGAACACAGAAATGAAAATCCTTAACAAGATAATGTGAACCGAATGCAACAAAACATCAAAAAGATCATACTTTAGGACCACATACAGTTTAGCTCTGGGATGCGAGTATAGTTAAACATACCAATATCAAAAAACTTAATACATCACATAAGCAGATGCAAAGACAAAAAAAGCATGTAATCCTCTCACTTGATGCTCTCCCAAAAGGCTTTGACAAAATCAATGTCCATCTGTAATAAAAATCCTTAAAAATTACAGATATAGAACAACATTATCTCAATTGAAAAATCTTCTTATAGAAACCCAGTGACCAACATCCTACAAATTTCAGGAAAGCTGAAAGATTCCTTTCTAAAATCAAGAACGAGATAGGAATGTATGTGATCACCACTCCTATTCAGCATAATAGTTGAATAGTTCTAGTAGTTATACCAATTAGGCAAGAGAAAGAAATAAAAGAGTTATACTTAGAGAAGGAAGAATTTAACATATCATCATTTTATTTATTTATTATCTAATGTATTAAGTACAGTATATACAAGGTCTTATTACACAGAACAGACTCGTAGTGGTTCTCCTACTTTCAGCCTCCCAAGCACTGGGATTATAGGTTCACATCACCAAGCCCAGTCTCAGTCAACATCTTAGTGCAGCCTGGAGACAGGGCTGGCACAGCTCATCAAGGATTGATCCCTGGTCCCTGAATGTGCCTATGCAGGCACTTTAGTCCCCTGAGCTATCTGGCTGGCTTTTATATCATTATTTCAGATGGCTTAATTCTCTACCTAGAAGAAACAAACACAAAAATATTCACATAAGGACTCATAGAATAACTAAATTCAGAAACATAGCTTAATACAAAGTCAACACAAACATCAATAATATTTCTGTACACCAATAGCAAACTTACCAAGAAAGAAATTAAATCAATTTTGATCACAATAGCATCAAGAAAAATTAAATAAGAATTAAAATAACCAAGTTGTGAAAGACCTCACAATGAAAACTTCAGAACTCTAGACAAGAGAAACGAAGTAGACATCAGAATATGGAAAGATATCTCCTATTTCTGGATAAGCAAAATCAATATCATCAAAACTGGCCATACTTCCAAAACTTAAGTACAGATTTAATGCAATTCCAATTAAGCCACCAATCGCATTCTTCTCAAGAGTAGAGCAAACAATCATAAATTTACATGAAACTAGAAGGGTGTTAGAATAACAAAAGCAATCCTGAACAAGAAGAGAAAAGTGGGAGGCATCATAATCTTGGACTTCAAATTACACTGTGGAGCTATAGTGATAAAAGTAGCAAGCATTGAACAAGAAAGGAGAAGGAACAGGAGATATTTTGTTCAATGGAACAGAACACAAGATGTTGAGACATCTAGAGGCACATTCAGACATTTGCTCTTTGACAAGATCACCAAGAATATGCTGAAGAACAATAGCCTCTTTAACAAATGGCAATGGGAAAACTGACTATCCACATGCAGAGGATTAACTTTAGACCAATACCTCCCACCATGAAAGAACAAAATCAAATGGGTGAAAATAGATCAAAAATAAAAATGGATCAAAGATCTAAACATTACAACAAATATTTAATCTGGAAGATAAAATGCCTAAAACTCCTAAAGATGGATGTGTAGGCAAGGACACATGCTGAACAAAATTCCAGTTGCATAAGGAATAATACCAAGATTCATAAAATGGGATCATAGAGAATTTAAAACTTTTTCACAGTCAAGGAAATAACCAACAGAATGAGGAGACAATCTATAGAATGGGGAAAAACTTTTGTCAGCCATTCACCAGGCAGAGGACTGCTATCTAGAGTGTATAAAAAACTAAATCACCTGGTCTGCCATACTGGCCACACACTGGCACTGAGAAGGCATTTGAGACTAGGTGTGGTGGCACGCTTGCAATCCAAGCTCTTGGGAGGAGGATCCTCCCTGTAAACAGGAGGATCACTCTAAGTCCAATCTAGTAGTGGGACCCTGAACACCCTGTAGACCGGTCCTGAAAATACAAAGAAAAAAAAAAAAATTTAAAAATGAGTTCCCCCCTCCAAAAACAAAAATTAGTAAAAAAGCCAGCCATTGAAATGGACACTGGGCCAGCCAGATAGCTCAGTGGACTAAAGAACCTGCTCAGGAAGAGTGCAGCGGTCAGTGAAGCAGCCCTGGTTCTTTTCCCAGTATGTTATGCAGATCTTGCACCAGTTATGCTGAGAGAGCAACTGAGAATGGGTGTGGTGGCGCACACCCATAATCACAGTTTTTGGGAGGCTGAAAACAGGAGAATCACTACAAGGCTGATACGTAGTGAGACCCTGTAGACCCTCCAGACCCTGCACCAAATACATAAAATAAAAAGAAAAGAAAAGAAATGGACACTTATCAGAAGAAATACAAATACAGGGGAAAATGTTAAGTACCTCTGACAATTAGAAAAAACTTAACTAAAACACTGTGATTCTATCTTTTTCTAGAAAGAAGACTACTATCAAGAAATCAAATAATATCAAATATTGGCAAAGGAAAACTTTCTGCACTGTTTTTGGGAGTTTATACTAGTACAACCATTATAAAAATGTGTATGAAAATTCCTCAAAAAACTAAAAGTAATGATTCTGTTCAATAAAGTCATTTTACTTTTCAGTATCTACCCAAAGGAGAACATTTATAGCAGCAAAACTCACAATAACTAAATCTTGGAATTGGCATATATGCCCATCAGCAGATGAATAAGTAGTTAAACTTTGATAATCACACAAAATAGAGCACTGTTCTGCTACTAAAAGGATAAACAAGTCAGTTGTAGAAGAATGGATGCACTTCAAGACTATAACATGAAGTTTAATAAAACAGACATACAAGCTTAAATATTGCATGGTTTCTCTTTTCTGAGAAACACAAAATAATAACAAAAGATAGATAATATGAAATAGTATGATAAATATTTTTCAAAAGTGAAGAGGACCAAGAGTTGGAGGGAAAAATGAGACAGGAATAGGGAATGTGATTTTGAAAAGATCATGTACATATACCAACTCCTTGTGAAGATTGTAATCACTAAGTATCGCAAATATGTACTAATGCAAATTTTAAATATGCATTCTGTACCTCTCTAAGTGTTATCATCTGCTCACCAGTTCCACTACTCCGCAAAATTCTAAGACTAAAATCTTTGAGATTCAATGCAACTCTTATTTATAAGCCCCTGCAAAACAAACAAACAAAGTTGTATGCTCACAGAGCAAAATGGTATTGAGCAAACATTCCTATTCCCCAAAAGGGAAGAATAGGAGAGTACCAGAGAAGGCTGAGACAAAGGCAAGACTGAAACTGAACAAGCAAATATCAAATCTCATAGCTCATATCCAGCATCTGAGGCTTGAGATGACCTGATGTGAGCTCCAAAAAGCATGGCTTTCACCTGTTCTTCTCTCCTCTATTGATTTCACTCGTTCTATTCACTGCCTCAAGGTTTCATCAGTTTGTGTTCCATATTCCTGGAACCTCTAACTCTTTCATCTCAATTGCATCTTAGCTTGACTCTAATATACGTTACCAACTCATGGGCCACTCATTAGGAATCTAATAATTCCATGCACTACCTGGTGTGCTAGGCTTTTCTTTGAACCGCTGTTGGAAGTCTTCATGCTTTTATAACTTGCATTCTGTATTTTTTCAAATGCAGCACCACAAAGGCATTTCCAGTGAAAGCGATAACCAGATTGGGACCTTATCTGCAGTGGTCCCTGAGTACCTATCTGACTGAACATGAGGAGGAAAATCCTGGACTATCACTTTTTCATGTGACCCTCTGTGAGCAAAGTGCTTGGGGACTCTCTTTACAAATGAGAGGTTTGGATCTTACTGAGTCTTGAGTTTCCTTCAGTCCCTTTCCTACTGTCCTGGTTTAAAGTATTTGGTTTCTTTTTAGTGACACTAATCTTATCAATCAACTTCTCATTGACCACAATATTAAATGTGCTTCTTTGTTGGCAAAACTTCAAGTTTTTCAGAATTTCTATTTTGCATTTTTGCTTGTGATTATCACTACAAATATGGTTAAAAGTGCCTAGTAATATCTACCTCACTGCATAAATATACTGTCTTAAAACTTCTTGCATGAGGTTAATTATTCTGTCATTTAAAATTCAAATCATGACAATTTCCTTCTGTTTTGTTCTATTTTAAAGATAAGTGGATAAAGACATTAAAGTCTCACCTAATTCCTCCCAGAGTTTCACTTTTGAAACTCCAAGAGTTTCTCAGTCAGAGTTCATATTAGTTCTCCTTTGGGTCACTTTACCCTATCTCAGTTGATAGATATCACATTCTTTACCTTTTTATCTGCTCTGTCCATGGGTAGAAGCCTAATATCCCCCAAACAAAATCTATACATAGTACTCATCTATGCTCAAAAGTCTTTCCAGTTGCCTATTGCTTACAGAGTCCAATTGAGGGACTCTAATCATCAAGGTCATTAATGACAGAGCTACGCTCTGATGAGAGCTCTGAATTTAAGAAGATTATATACTTTCTCCATGCCTCGGTTATCTCACCTGAAAATGGGAAAAATAATAGAATCTCCATGAAATGATGTCTATAAAGAATGAAATGATAAAGTACCTAGAACAATGTTTGGCAAAAAGTAAATACCGGTTAAATTACTAGGATTCTCACACACTCATCTTACCAACATATTTGGATGAGACACTTTAAGATCTCAGTCTTGTAAACCCTATCACCCCACTGTCCTGTGGAACACTAGAACTTATTACTTCTATTAAACTGTGTTTTGCAACTTGTTCTACAAACTCTATCCATCCCTCTTGCTCCTGACCACACTGTCTCTTAAAAATTGCTATTTTCATTTTAGTAGACATTTGCAAACTTCCACATGTGACCAAATATATGGCATTTGCTTTTGTATGTATGGCTTTTTCACTAAACCTAATGCTATCAAGTTCCCCCTTGTTTCACTGTAAGTAAGAAGATACATTTCTATGACACAATGGAGATAAATAGAACTGTATTAGGATTCTGTAGAGGAACAAGATCAAAGGAAAACATATTTGTAATTATTCAAGGAAATTGAGTAAGTTTACATGATCAGAAGCAGGAAACATCACAGAGGCTGTCTGCATCCTGGAAACGAGAAGATTCAGTAGCTGTTCAGCCCACAAAACAGAAGCCACAAAATGAGGGGGATCAGGAATGCAAACCTACTGTTAGTTGAAGACCTGAAAGGTCATGCAGGGTCTCCATTGTAAGTATGCATTGGAAGGCTGAAAAAAAGAGAACCTGAGGTTGAAGGCAATTTCAGCAAAAGATACCCTTGCTCAGGAAGAATAGAGCTCTTCGACATTGTCACATTTCCTCTTCCTTTCCTCTTATAATTCCATCCAGACTACAAGTCTACTGGTGAGTGTCACTTACAATGGGATGGGTCTTTCCCCTCTGTTTGCTTATGACCTGCCAATCATGCACAGCTGCACCAAGAACTGTGCTTTAATAATCTGTTAAGATTAAGAAATCCACTTAAGTTGCTTTAAAAAACAGTCCACTTGGGCCTGCAGATGCCTACAGGATAATTAAAGGAAGGATAAAATTTAACTCCTCTGTGGGTTTTTTGTATCTGCCTACCTTATTATCTTCAACTTTTGGTCACATTCCTGATTCACTTTATGTATAAGGCATGTCAGATAGTCTTGGAGTGTCTCTCCAAAGGCTGATAATTCAAGGCACCATAGCCCTAATTTACATAAGCTATCACATCCCCATTCAACAACGAGCACATAAAACATACTCAAGGTTTTTTAAGAACAATCAATTGCCAGCTTTTACAATGTTCTTTTAGACCTGCGACTGCAGAGCCTAGAAATCGTTAGTCATTGTCCTAAAGCTGATGTCACCTTCAGTTCCAAAAACAGTAGAATGGATCTCATAAAATTACCCTGGTAATTTGAAAAATTATCCCACAGAAGGGATATGCTACCCACATAAGCAGAAGTAATTAAGTCATGACAACAGGATTATCCCTCAAATAATACAGACTTCTCTGTAGCCACCTTCTAGAATGAGAAATGGCATAGCAATCAACCAAACCCTAGCTCATGTCCAATTTAATCAAGGCTTTGTCTTTTTCTTTGTTAACAGGCCAGTCTAATATTCTAATGTTCTTCCTCATTGCTATGCCCTTTAAGCTTAAGATAACCCTTTAAGAAAACATGAAGTGAGCCGGGTGTGGTGGTGCATGCCTGTAATCCCAGAACTTGGGAGGCTGAGACAGGAGGATTGATATGAGTTCGGGACCAGCTTGAGCTACAAAAGTGAGCTCAAAGCCAGCCAGAACTGCATAACGAGACCCTGCCTCAAAAAGACAAAATAAAGAAAAGAAAACATGAAGTGAAAAAGTTCAGCTTCAGCTCAAAAATATTACTTTTGTTTTGAATGTAGCCCTTATATATTTTTTCTGTGATATGAATAAACAATCACATTAATGAAATTTTTCTTTGTTTTCAGAGGAAATTTCAAGTAAGCCAAGAAATAAGAATAATAATGTGAGTGTAAGTGTAATATACTACATTTGATAAAACTTAAAAAATAATATTCCTGAACAATATTTTATTTAGGAACACATAAATACAAAAGCAAAAATCCTGAAAGTATAAACCCTAAGCTGAATATGGTGTTTCCACTGGAGGAGTGGCAGAAGGGCGGAGGGGAAACACAGCACTAGGAGACAAGTGGCATCGGTAACACTGCCATCCTCAAGCGTTCTGAGGAGTCATTTGTATTTGCTACATGAAAAAGAAGTATATTATTTTTATATAAATATATTAATTTTTTAAAGATAAATTTAAAACTTAGCTAATATAAAAGTAAGGAATTAAAAAGGAGAAGACAAAGAAGAAAAGAAGAATGAAATAAATCCACCGAAAGCAAGAGCAAAGAAAAAATTTTTTAAACTTGCTTTTTCTCTAAACGGGAATATTGTCATATGTAGAACCCAGAAGTCTAATATTATTTATAAATATATATGTTTATTGTGTCTCTTTGTTTATGGGAAATTTTAATGCATTTTCCATTTCTCAGTCAAAATTTTAAAAATATGCAGAAATTTAAGGCTTTGTGTGTTTTTTTACTATACTAATATTTTGGGCCTATATCTGATTGCAGCCACTTTTTGTAATATGAAAAAATTTAAATAACAAACTATTGCCAACAAATAATTTTCAAGAGTCACTCTTTGGCAGACTCTTTAATGTAAATGTATTTTTGACACTGGGGAAAACCAGGTTGTTTCAAAGAAGAAGTAAAAGTCAACAGAATCCAGTGACAAAAATTGTATTTTCTTTCTCAAGTTGTTTTTGCTTCTTACAAATTCATAGATTGTCCCTTAAAACATAGATGGAGCATGGCGTCCCAGAGTAGAAGGCACATTTCTCAGCACATATTCCAGCAATATAAAAACTGAGTCCTGGCCAATGGGATTGTAACAGAAACAAGTGTAAATCATCTGGATATGCCCATTCTACTGCTGGATTGAGGGAGAATACTAGGGCCAAAGTTTTCACCTCAGGTCAAATCTCATCTTGGGAAAATCAACTGGTACAGAAAAGCTTGAAGAGTGAAAAGAGGGAACACCTTAATAAATACAGAAGTAAATATTAAGAGTAGGAGAAAGGCACAGGTCCTCAAAGAAACTGAATTTGTGGGAATTTGTTTCAAACATAAAGCATGGGTATGCTCTCCTGTTTTCTATGCTTGGAGAATACTAGTCCACAATACGGAGTAGTGCACTAGACAACCAAGGTGTCAGCTTGGGTACCAGAAAAAACAACAATGGGTAGAAAAATCTCAGGACCATCGTAATATTTTTTCACATCCAGTTGGAGGGGGTCACATATAGTGAGAGAACACTCTAAATCAATCTTGAAATTCTTGCTTCAAGCTCAGATTGAAATTTTATTTCTGTCAAAGTTCTGAAAAAAAAAAAAAAGAATTTGTTGTAGTTACAGAGACTAAGGCGCTAATAGTGAAAAACAGGAAATAATTCCATGGGTTGTGAATGATTAACTAGTTAAATTTGCAACTTCAATAATTAAAAAAAAAATTCAATGTTGATGGGAGATCGGAGGAATCCTGATCACTGACATAAGGGTGTCCAAGAGTATTCACCTGTTATAGAGACTGGAGCTCTCAACTGCTGTGAAATGCACTCACTGTGACCTTATTGTCACAAAGATGTAAAATTTGTCTAATCCTAATCCTTCTGCTCTTTTACGGCTTTGCTGGTGAACTATAGTATTAGAGTTATACTCAGATGTTTCACAGACTTTAAATTCTATGCCATTTGAAAAAGGAATTTATAAATGACAATCTTTAAAATGTATTTAGCACAGGATCTACAGGGTCTAATCACATGGATCAGACTAGTACTGATCCTCCTGTTTTCAACCTCCCAAGTGCTGGGATTGCAGGTGCACACCACCATGCCTGGTCTCAGTTGCTGTCTCAGTTTCTGTCTCAGTGCACCCCAGGGGTGGGGTTGGCACTGCATTCTGGGGATTGAACCCCAGTCCCTGCACCTACTAAGCAGGCATTTTAATTTGCTGAGATATCTGGCTGGCCTTTATATATGACAATTTTGAGAGCACTTAATTCTAAAGAACAAAGTATGACTTGGAATCAGCCTTAAATGATGGCTACAGGTGACTATTATACACAGAGATTTGTAATTAAATAACTTTTAGGCAGGTAACTATGGCTCTACCAATATATTGATTTAGTTTTAAAACAAAACTAGATTAAAAGGTGACCCATGCTAGGTAATCATAAAAAAGAACATGTAAAAAGCACTCAAAGGTTACAATAGAATGGAACCTGAGATTTACTTTACCGTACACTGTTCACTAACTCCTCCTTAGTAAATTTTTGCTGTCAAGGTTCAGCCAACTCAATTCTACTTTCTAATTAAGAACAAATATATTTGAAGTTCCAGTTAATTCTTACAGTATGATTATTCTCATGACCAAAGCTGGAGTAAAAATGTGGTACTTGGTCTTGCAAGGGACAGAGCCAACCCAGTGTGGCTAGGTCAATATTTATCAATGCCTCCTTAGAAGAGCTCACCATGACACAATCCTTATGACCTTCATCTTCTAGATGTATCTGCTCAAGTTAAAATCCCAGTGACAGGTAAATTGATTATTTATACAAGCTGAAGGTGTCTGCACTAGAATTAATCAGCCATAGCTGGAGAACAGAGCTGGATGACAACAAATGGGGCATCACTTGGAGAATGAAGGAGAAATTTGTGTTGGTCCATTATTCTCCATCTGGCCTCTCAACATGAATATACAGTTGCGCATGCACACACAGGACTGGGAAACTATGGAGTTGTATGCTTTACTGATTCTATCCTCAGACAAATTTATTTCATTTCATCTCCTTTCCTACAAAATCCAGTGGTATACTGTGACATAAGGAATCAGCGTAAGTGTAGAGGCAGTATCCAGTAACTTTGCTAGTTTTTTTGGTATATATCTTTACACACATACACACACACACACACACACACACACACACACACACACACACCTAACTGAGGGATTAGAACATTTTTCATAGTACATACCTTTTACTTTTGTCAGATTTTATTGATACATTTTAGATATACATAGCGATTATATTCATCATAGAGACTTTGTACATGTACATGATATAACTATTCATTTTTTTCGATTCCCCTGCCCTCCCTTCAATACCTCTTCCCTTTCCCATTTACAAAAGCTTTGTTTCTATTTTTTCTCAATTATTTTTGCTTTTACCTTCTTTGCTTTCCATTCCTCCTGCTTTTGTTCCCTTCCTCATTTAAATATTTCCTTCTTCTTTAAGAAGAGCTATTATAAATTTTTGACATTTTTTTTATACTTTTGGTTTCTCATGCCAGAGAAACAATGCAGTATTTATACATGCATGTCCATAAATTTTTATTTTAAAAAGAAAAAAAAATAAGGCCAGCCAAATAACTCATCAAATTAAAGTTCCTGCAAGCAGGCACAGGGGCCAGGGGTTTGATCCCTGGGCCTACCATGCCAGCCCCTACCCCAGGGCACACTGAGACAGCAATTGAGACTAGGGGTGGTGGTGCATGACTGTAATCCCAGCTTTTGGGAGTCTGTAAACAGGTGGATTACTATGAATCTGATTTAGTAGTAGGACCCTGAACACCCTGTAGACCCTTCCCTAAAATACAAAAGAAAAAAGAAAAAGAACAATAAAACGATACAGAATTTCAAAACAAGATGATAAGAAATCAACAATGGCTGCTATATTGCATATTGTTATCTTAAAAGTAGTTTTTCATACTTTTGATAGCCTGGAAACATTTTCTTGAGTTTTTTTTTTGTTTGTTTTTGTTTTTAATGAAAAGGGGAATTTCTTACATGTAACCATAAGAAACCTAGAAAAACAAAAACATTTCTTGGCAATAATAGTATATAGTACATCCCTATCCCTGATTTCAACTTATACTGCTAAGCTACAGTGACAAATTAAAAACAGTGTGGTAATGGCAAAAAATAGACTGTCAAACAAACTGAATGGAAGATGCAGAAAAACTCCAGATTCACTCTTCTTCATTCTTTGAGGAAGGGGTCAAATCCTTTCACTAGTGGGAAAATAACTTCTAACAAATAGTGCTGGGAAAACTAGCTATCCAGGTTAAAGCCAGACCAATATCTGTTAGTAAGCAGTAAACTAAAATCAAAATGGATCAATGATCTAAATATTAAGACAGAAACACATAATCTGCTGGAAGAAATAATTTTGAAGACCAAGGTGTGGGCAAAGACTTTATGAACAGAACTCTGTTTGCACCATTTGACCTTAGCAGCTTCTTTCTGTGTCCTTTTACATTCTATCTAAACTACTGGACACATGGCAGTTGCCAAACCAATCAGTGGACTAATATGATTATACATCCTAATGCCAGCATCACACACGCCACATCCAGCTATCTCTGAAAAAAGTCCCTTTTGACTACGTGAGATTTTGGGGGAACTTCTACACATAGCCATAAGAAATAGCTATTCCTCTGACGAAGTGATGGTAATCATTTTAGAGACCAAGTACTAAACTGCAATCCCAAATCCACTCATTTATCACAAAGTTCCAACAATGGAGTTAAACCTGAACACTGAGCTTTCACTTCAGCAGCAAAACTCATACATTAATATCTTTTGTCTGCAAAGAAAACCACAACACATATGTCATGTTCTAGACTATGTAAAGAACCTGAAAAAATTAGACTCCTCTAATTGAAAAGTTCAATTTAAAAATGTACATCTGAAATGAATAAAATACTTCTCAGGTGAAGAAATAATATCAGCCAATAAATACATCAAAATATGTTCAGTGTTAGTGGCTTTTCAAAAAATAAATTAAAGCAGGTTGAAAAATCTGTCTCATTCCAGAAAGAATAGGCATAATCAAAGAATCAAACAGTGGGGCTGGAAAGATAGCTTGATGATCTAAATGCCTGCCTGGCAAGCAGAAGGCCTAGGATTAGATCCCAGTAGCATATGCAGTGCCAGCCCCAGAGTCCCAGGCATTGTCCGCTAGTCACTGAAACCAGACGTGGTGGTGCACACCTGTAATCCCAGTACTGGGGAGGCTATGACAGGGGATTCACTTCAAGTCTGAGCTCTATAGTGAGACCCTGTATCACATAAATAAATCAGAGGCCTGGGGGATAGCTCCGTAGAGTAAGTGCTTACCTGGCAAACACAAGGCCCTGAGTTCAACCCCTGGTACCACAAAAATAGGTAAACACATAAATGAATATAATTAATTAATTAATTAAAAAAGGAGATCAACCAATACTAAATGAAAGCTATAGAGTAAAGGAACACTTGTTCATTTTTGGTGGGAGTGTAAACTAATACAACCACTATAGAAATCAGCATGAAGATTCCTCAAAAAACCAAAATAGTAGTTTCATTTGTCCCAGCTTTTCCTCACCAGGTATGTTCCCAAAAGAGTTGAAAATAATCTGCACAGTGATCCATGTATACTTCATGCTTTTAACACCACAATTCATAATAGTCAAGTCTTGGAAACAGCCAGTATGTTCATCAACAGATGAATGATACAGAAAATGTGGGCTTTAAACAGATTGAACTGTACTGTAATGAGGATAAATTTGACTCATATGTATAAAAATGAATGTACTTTGAGACCATGT
>PVKN010025372.1:0-14144 GCA_004027915.1 Capromys pilorides | reverse complement strand
TTATTTACTACTGTTTACCACTTTTTCTCATATGTTTAATTGGTTGCCCTATTTGGTGGTATCTTTCTGTTCTCATTTGTTGAGTTCAGGTCATTTTGGTCACTCTCTAAAATATTTGTTAGTATACTGTGTAGTGTTGGCTTTGACGTCATGAAATTCTTTAGTTGTTGCTTGTCATGGAAGTATTTCACTTCTCCCTCATATTTGAAAGAGAGTCTTGCCAGGTATAGCAGTCTGGGCTGAAGTTTGTTTTCATGGAGGACTTGAAGCGCTCTGCTCCATGCTTTTCTTGATTTCATGGTTTGTGAAGTGAAGAGAAATCTGCCATTGTTCTGATGGGTTTTCCTTTAAATGTGATCTGTTTCTTTTTTCTACCAGCTTTTTGTATGTTATTCTTCTGCTGGTTTTCTGGGATCTTGATTATTATATATCTTGATGTGTTTTTAGTCAGATTGATGTTATTTGGCATTCTGTATGCTTCAGTTACCTGAATATCTGATTGTTTTCTCATATTTGGGTAGTTTTCTGCTATTATTTCTGCTCATATTCTTTTTATATCATTTATATTGACTCCTTTCTCATTGATTCCTATTAATCTTATGTTGTTCATTCTTGCATCATCTTGCAGGTGTTGAATTATTTTTTCCCGCATCCTGGTTGTTTCTAGGAGATCCTTTCTTGCCTTTACACTAGCTGTGAGTGTGTCTTCAAGATCTGAGATTCTACCTTCACTTTCATTCATACGGTTTTACAAGCTTGTGATTGAGATTTTATTTGCCTATATATCTCTTTGACACTGTTTCATGTGATCTATTTCTTTTATATATTGCTCAGTCATGGAATCCATCATTCTTCTATTCTCTTCTAATTTTTTTCAATATCTTCTTTAATATTTCTTGTCTTTCATTGTAGTTATCCTTTCTCTCTTTAGTTCAGAGGTTATTTCTGCTCTGCTCTCCTCTTTACCTTTTTGCATTTGTTCCCCTACTTTAGATGCTATTAATTTAGACATGTCTTTTTTTTCTTCAAGGGTTATTTCTGTTCTCCATTGCTCCATACATTTCTGCAATTGTTTTTCCACTTCAGATTCTATTAATTCATGCATTTCTTTTTTTATTTGAGATGTTATCTGTGATCTGAGTTGCTCTATATGTTTTGTAGTTGCCTGTCTACCTCAGATTCAGAGTTTCTGGCTGCTTGATTCCCATTTTCTTCCATGGTATCATTTCTTGTATGTGATTTGGTTGGGTTTGGGCCCTGTGACTGCATCTTACTCCTTGTTGTTATCATTTTGTATAGCAGTGATCTCTGTACTTTGGTGAAGCTATGCTGTTAGCAACTATGGGAGTTTTTTCTGGATCCACCAAGCTTGTTCCCCTCCAGTGGTGCCTGGCTTCAAGTTGCAGCTCAGGCCGCTGGCATCTGTGAGGCCCTGTGGATCTGGACTGTTGGTAGAATCAGAGCTCTGGAGTTGAGGAGTCTGAGGATAGAGGCAGGCTGAGGGTCCTTACCAGACAGGTGTGCAGGTCAGACTGGATGGTGGATGGTCTCAGGAATGGGGCTCAGGCAGGAAGGGCTGGGAGATGGAGACAGGTCATGTGTCCAGGCAGGCACGGGGGCCAGACCAGACTGCGGATGGGTTCGGGAACTGAGCTCAGGTGGTAAGAGCTGAACCAGTGTTTAGTGTCTGATCACTTTCTTGTTCCTAATATACAATTACTCTGGGAAGAGGAAAAATGGTAGATGCCATTAGAGAAGAATGAAAGAAAGGCTGACAGTATCATTGTTTGGTAGTGCATCCAGGTGTTGTATGGTATCAGGCAGAGCTGAAAGAAATGATGGAAAGACTGAATTACTGTATCCTCAGTTTTTCACAAGCTTAGTCCCACCTTAAGTGAGCCTTGAGCCGCTGAAACTTCTCACATTCATTGAAGGCTAAAAACAGGCTAAGGAATGTGCATAACCAATTTGGTAAGGAAATTGACATTTGCATCACCTTTTGACATTCACCAAACTCTAAGTTTACAGGTGACTAGTTGATATTATCCCAGGTAAAGGAACAAAGACTGGACAAATTGCCTTCAGTAATTTGTTCCCTGTATCCCAGCTTACTGAATTACAAGGGACAACACATTTCCTTAGGCTCTGTTCTTTGTTCCTTGCTGCCGAGGGACAGTAGACTTCTCCATCATATTGCTACATCAGGGTCCTTTCTCAGAGAGACCAGTGCTCCCTTCATTTATAAACTTTACAATTGGTAAGCAGTCTGAGGATTGGTTGAGGGACCATGGTTCTCTGATACAACAACTTGAGGTACATTTCTGTTCATTTGTCCTGAAATTTTTCTGCTTATATAAATACAACAAAAATTTAGTAGGCTTCTATTCATTTTACTTCTTATAACGCTGATGATTAACTAGCCACTGATGATTAACTAGCCACCCGCACTACAGTGTAATTTCCCAATTGAGTGGGATCCAGCTACCCCCACTACAGTGAAATTTCCCAACTGAGTGACTATTGTCCTCACCAATAAATTCTGGCCATCAGAGTAGAGCAAACATCGAACTCTTTAGAGATTCTCAGGCTCCACTCATGACTCTTTTTTTGTCTTAAATGATTAGGAAAGAGTACATTTTTTAGATCTCAGCAGTACAAAGCAGTATGTGAACCTCTTTAGCATGCTCATTTCTTGAGCCTTTGAATACTATCATTAAAAAAAGAAAACCCTTTAAGATGTTAGGTATCTTTTGATAATTCACATCTGGCAAACATTTAATCAACATTTTATCGAACAAACTAAACTAAATAAACTATTAATTTTTTAATTACTTCCATAAATTGTGATATTAAACCCAGAATTTCTACTTAATGAGTTCATATCAAGAAGTTAAGCCTGATCTATGCTTATGTTCCTTCCATATTTATCCTGCAACCTTAAAGATCCATTCCTATATCTGTCTCCAAGATCTCTGCTTATAAGAATTTGAAAACTCAAAGAGCTCTTTGGGAGCTTTGCATACCTGTTGTGTATCTGGTCTTTAAGAGCCTCCTAAAATTTGAGCCTGAATGAAAGCCTAATGACAAAAATGGATAGTAAGGGTAGCTTTGGAGGCATGTCAGCATTGTCTTGCTTAATAACTGCCTCAGAAACGGTAATTATTGTTTTTATAGGCAACACAGAATTAGTTTCCTCAGGCACAGATGGGGTGGCCAACTCCACAGGTGGCCCCATGCAGATACTGTGGCCAGGATAACTCTGCCTTCTGAGGGTGGGGAAACTTCTGTTAAAATAAAATTTTAGAATTCCATGGGCCTAGCTTCCTGATGTTCTTCCTAATGTAAAATCTACCATAATTATAGGATCTTATTCTTTTCTTATCAGTATTTTCACTTTAATTGCAAATACTCTTTGAGGCTTAGTATTTACTTTACCATGCCATTTATCCAATCGCATTATAAGGGCTTATGTTTGGCTTTTCAGCAACCTAATCCTTGTGGCTAGAGGAGGCAAGAGTCTCTTTCAGGACACAAAGTCACAAAGCCTTCATGTTGTTTATGTGATCCTGCACTTGGAATTTATATATTTTTTTTAAGTTTTTATTTCCAGTGCTGGGGATAGAAATAGGGACCATCTTGTCATTTTCCTTTATTATATCTGGTAGAAATATTACAGCCAAAGAGCCAGCATTATTATATTCCTTACTTTTCAAAAAATGTGCAAAACTATTATAGAATCACTAATTTTCTTGCACCCCAAAGTAGGAAGTTAGAATAATCAAATGGGTCATGTTATGGTCTATTACCTTAATTAGTTCACAGGATGAGCTACCAGAAATCCAAATCATCAGGAAAGTGGCCATGGCAACCTTAGGTCGCAACAAATAAACAGATAGTCAAATCCAGCAACCACCAACCTGTTAGCCAAATTTATCTTTACTATTTTGTTTCTACAGAACCACTGCTGCCCCAAAATTCTGTAATAGTTTTGCACATTAGTTAGAGTTCTCTAGAGGAGCAAAATCAATAGATAATATAACTGTCACTGTACCAGCCATAGGATAGCTACTGGATCAGAGGTCTTGTCCAAATCCTTAGTGTTCTGAACAAAGAATTAAGCAGGACAGCCCCCAACAAGCAGCAAGATTATCGAGTATTTATTGACAGTGAAAAAATCTCCTCAGGTTAGGAGTAGGCCAGGGGGTAGAAAGTATGGCTTAATTTGGTTGTTGAAGATTTTAACCATTAAGATTTGGGGTAAGATTAACTGGTCAGCCTGATTATTTGACTCCTGTCAATAAACAACGTGGCTCAGCCCCGCCTTGATGTGATGAAGGTTTGGATCTTTCATTGCTGCTGATGGAAGAGTAAAACTGCTCAAAGCTTATAAGGTGGGGGAGACAAAACTGCACAGCTAATGACATGGTAAACAAGTTCATGGTTGGTCAAGGGTTGCTGAAGAGCGCTAGCATATGCCTGGAGACTTACTGTATGTAAGCTGGCTTGTCTGGTAACTTTTATCACTGTATTTACACCTAGGTGTCCTGTTCTTGATTTACTTTCGAACCCAGGAGATGAACCTATCCTATAGGGTGGGGTTCAAGGTGATCTTTCTTTTCAAGGTGATCTTCCCCTTGCCATTTCCTTAGCTATTGCCCAATTCAACTTCCCCCAAGAGCCATAAGAGCCAATAATCTTAATGGAGTATTATGGTCTGGTGGTCTCTTCTTTTGTAGCTGCTTTCACCTGAGAGTAGACTATTGTTTGTGCCTATAAGGATTATAGAACCTCACCATAACTGACTTAAGTGTCAGAGACAGAGCTGGTCTATTCTCACATAGGTTTTAATGATCTAAGGCAGAGTCTGATTGTAACAGCAATCAGACTGTCTGTGTGGCAAATGAGATATTGAGTGACTTGCAGGTTGCTATAAAGTAGAAGGATTAGGCTGCCACCAGGAAAGTTGAGTCAGAAAGGGATAGTCAGCATCATTAATAGTCAAGATAGATGGTAGATTTATTATTTGTAGATGGATTTTTTTGGACCATGAAAGATAAGTTTCATGAGACAATTAGGGTCTAAGAAATTGTAAGAAAAATCCCCCTAGTGGGCCAAGAAAATGTGATATCAAAGAAAGTAAAGCCCAAGGATGCTTACAAAAGAGCTGAACAGTTAGCCTTTGTTTCTTGGAATTGGGATGAGTATGTACAATTTGTTTTATAACACCTGGTTGGTTGGTACACTAAGAATATCATTTTTTTCCAAAGCCATGCAGAGACTTCTCTGTGTTCAAATTAGCATATCTATACCTCTGTGATGCTGAAAGTGCCATCATAACTAGAAAATTTATTTGATATTGTAGGACCTTTAATGTGATTGAAATGTATGTAAGACCTTCAGAGAACTTGAGTGAGAGGTTGTGAATATGTGTGAACCTATTCACATCCCTGCAGCTCCTCCAGCTGTAGGTGGGTGGATACCTAAACCCACCAACTGGGCATTAGCATGCTCTCCCTTTTTGGTCATACAGTGGTGGAAAATAAAAGTTGGAATGCTGGTTGTTAGAAAGAATCTATACCAGGGACTATGCCCCAAATGCCTGTCCTATACAGAAGACAAGCAGAGAAGAGTTAATTGCTGCAAAGAAAGGGCACACTTGGGATAATAAGAGAGGAGGCAAAATCAAGATAGAAAGGGGGATGTGCATCAGTTATGAAAGTGTTGGTGACTTCTGCAAGGAAAGGCCAAGTTGTTGAGGCCATTGCCATTAATATTTAGAAAGAAGGAAGTTGTGGCTGAGAAGCATGTTGGGTTTTGTCTTCTTTTCTTTATAAGTAAAGGAAAAACCAAGTGTTCAAAGATTGAAGGATGTGATGTATCAGAGATAAGGTTGAATAAAGCTGCCACAGTTATCTAGGGACTCAAAGTTGGGACTTGAGAACATGATGGTTTTCCTTGACACATGCCTGAATTGTATCTGGTTTAAGTGGGTCTGTTGATGTTAAAAGGTAAAGATTTACCTTAGTTTAAAGAAACCACTGTGTTAGAGAGGAATGCAGCTTCCAAACTTGCAGTCTAACATGTAGTCAAAGTTACATTGGGTAATACTGAGAGAATTTAGCCTGTACATAGAGTTCGGCTTGAATGACAAGGGAAACATCTGAAAACATTATACTAGAAACATAAGCATTAACTGGTTTTTATTGGCTTCACGGGCTTGTGTAAGAGAATTGGTGAGGGATGATTAGGACTGAAAGGTGAAGTTTCTATTAGACATACCATAGAAAGATGTCTTGTGGAAAATCCAATCAGAGAATCTGTAGGATATCCCCATGCATCCAATTGAAAGAAAGCAATAGATTTAGCCAGAAGCCTTGTATTAAGGATTGATTAGTAGACATTAAAACTGCTTTTTTTACAATATGCACAGCTAACCTAGAGGTCTCCTGGAATTCTGTAAAGAATTATATGTGGATCTGCCATTAGAGGACAGAGTAGAATTACTGCCTCTTTAACAGGTTAAAGGACATGGACTATCCAACAGTCTCCTAGAGTTTAACACTGGGCAAAATCATTCTCCTTTTAATGGAGAATGATTCAAGGGGAATTACAAGGTACCAGAGGCCATGTTTGACATACCTGTGTGTGAGATGCTAGAGCTCTTTGTGGGCCTTATTATTGACAGAGTATTGTCTGGCTGGAAACTTAGCTAGTGTCTTTTAGTTTAGTAGCCACTAACATTGTTGATTTTGCTCCCCTGGGAGTGCCAACATATCATATAATAGGATTTACCTCCTGACTGATTGAGGCAAAGAGATGGATATAGACTTGTGAGGCAAAATCCATGCTGGAATTCGAGAATAAATTCTAATTTTAATAATAAATCTCAGCCCAATATAAAAGTAGGATTTTTTGTGACATTAAGAATTGATGGATAATACATGATATTTGAATAACATATGAGAGAAGGAATAAAGAAGCTCTGAGTAGGTTTTGTGTTTATCCCAGTTTGGGTAGAATTACTTATAGAGTAACAGCTGTCCAAATGAACATTGAGAGCCCTGACTAGCTTGTCAGTTAGTTCTCCAGTGGCATGGATCTGTCACATTGTCAACCTGAAACATGGAGCAGAACTTGAGTGGTGACACAGTATAGTCATGAATTCAAAGTCTGGTTGTCTTTAAAATAGGGATTATTTCTTTGTCCATGGATTTCCCCTCAGGCAGCTTGGCTATACAGTTGCACCAGTACAGTTTTGGCTTACCTATACCTTCAGTTCCTCTCTTTTTACCTTCCTCTAGAGCTCAGTTACTCAACAGGAAAAGGCTATGTCCAGAAACCAGTCTAAAGTGGTCTGAGGACCCACATGAAGTCTTGTAATTGGCTCAAAATATCTCAGACTGATTAACTAATGAAATATCATGCCATTAGTGTTTGCCTCTGCACTGGAAATGGCCTAAATTTGTATATTGACAGAAATCAGGCCACTGGTGGAGTTTCTGAGTCCTTTGGAGAAAGTAGGGATGGAGAACTGACCTGAGGATTATAAGGAGAGAGTTAAGGAATCATTCTTGGTCCCACTGAAGAAGTCACTCTCTGTTCTGGAGCCCTTTTAAGTGCAGAATGTCTTGTGCTTTTACAGAGGGAGTTTTTGGTAAAGAGCATGGAAATCTAAAACTAAGGAATTTGGCAGCCTTTTCCTTGTCTTTTAAATAGAAAAGATCTACTTGAATATAATATTGTGATTTAAACTGCTATCCACCGCCCTCCATTCCCCAGTTGATACTGAGTCCAATCTGTCTTATAACAGATGACAAGTTGTTTACACTTATTGAAGGCCAACTTAACGATGAAGCTTGTGGATCAGCAGGACATTTCCCATGGTGCTTCATGGGTTGTGAGGATGGAGGAGACTAGGACTGGGCATCCCTGCTAAAGGACTGAGACTTGGACCTCAACTTGCTTTGTATCTCTCCATAACTGATGATGCCAGGTGATGTATTTTAGGCCTGACTAGATGTTCTACTTGAGAGCTCTAGACAATCTAGTATGTCATCCTTGTCTCAGCATCTGTAAGAGGAGACAATATAAAAGAATCATTACTCACAGGGGGCTAATGAAGGAATTTATAACCTTGGAAAAAATCAACACTTACCTTGGATTCTAAGTGGTGATAGACTTTGTAAAAGGTTTAAAGTTCAGTAGAGGATCGAATCTGAGCAACTTCTGAGATCAAATATACAGAGGTGGTGAGATTGCAAGAGGTTAAATGGTTCATTAAAGAGGGTTGGATGTAAAATGCTCAGTACACACAAAAGTGAAACATAAACTACCAGAAATTTCTCTTTCTCTCTCTCTCTCTCTCTCTCTCTCTCTCTCTCTCTCTCTCTCTCTCTCTTTCTCTCTCTCTCTCTCTCTTTTTGTTTGTACCAGAAATCTAACTCAGGACCTTGTGCTTACCAGGCAGGTGCTGTGCTGCTGAGCTATATCCCTGACCAAACCACCAGAAATTAGAGCAGTAATAAAATTTGAAAGTCATCATTCGCTGAAGTCAAGCAGTAAGAAGCGCCATAGTAGAACACCAGAGAATACTCAGCTGCCTTCGAGAATCATGATGAAGGCAGAGTACAAACATAAGAAAGAGATGTCATAAAGTCGCACACACAGGAAACATGGCAGTTCACAGTGCATGGAAACCGTATGAGACAGGGCCTCAAATACTCAGCCACATGACTGAATTATCCCATCATAGAAATCTTCAAGCCCTAACGCTTTCTAACTGTCCAATCCATATGAGTGACCAAAAACACACAGAATAAACAGACAGGAAAGAAAAAAGAGGTAAATAAAGAGAAAATGTTGCGCAAATAAATTTTACATTTAGGCTGAATTACCAAGAAAATGTGACGGGATCATACCTCTTTTCTAAGATCATTATGTCTTTAACAAACAAGTGAGTAGAAAAGAAAGGAACTGCAAACCTGAAGATTTATTGAAAATGAAAGCACATTCCACAGGGTGCAAGCTGGCCAGGAGAAAGGGGTGGATCTCAAGGAGGACCATGCTGAGGATTTTACTTGTTGGTGCTTTGTGCAGGATCACAGAGATTTTCTGATAACTTGCCCTTGCCAACTAGCAGCTTGACTCTGTCTCTCCATCAGGCAGTAGACTTTTTGCCCCTTTATGACTCCTGAAGGAACTGCAGTGGTGCCCAGGGCCTCGGAGTTAGGAGTGGGGTCAAAATGACACTCAGTGACATAGTAAACAGAGTCAGAGTCAACCAAACACTGCTGCATATTGCAATAAACTGGTTACTCAGTATTTTCTTCCATTGTGTTTAGACATAGATATAGTGGTCCTGAGTTAATGTTTAACTCCCAAGGTGGATTTGTCCCAGAGATGGCAGCTCCAAGGTGGGCCTGCTCTTGCTTCTCCAGCTGTGTTCTCATCCGTCTACTACCTCCACTCACAGGCAAGCGCCTTAGTCCATCATTGCCTTCCAGGGCCTGGAGAGCCAGCTGATAGACTGGCTGCTCACCCCAAGAAGATGAAAGCCATGAATGCAACAGAAGGGACCAAGCATATAGCATCAGCCCACAGTAGGAATGGAATCTCACTGGAGAGATGTTCCTGAGCCTGTGTTGGAAGGCAGAAGAAAGAGGAGCTCGCTGCTCCACAGCAGTGGCAGCAAAGCATACACCACACAAGGCAGGAACTGTGCCCTGCAGGCTCCTTTCCTTCGCTGCTCACATTTTATTCCACTAGACTACAAGTATACTGCTCCGTGCCACCGATATTTCCTCTCTTCTTTCTGGGCTACACATTAATCATCTGCTCTCATAACCATAACTATGTCTGATGAAACTTCCAGGTATTTATGAATCACTTCAATTTGACATAACACAATTAATAGTCAAAATCTGTTTAGGTAATCCTGTTCATGATGCAACACCATTGAAATTCTGGAGTTTCGATGAAGAACATAGCTTCAAAAACTTTGATTTCAACCTCAAAAGTTCTGTAATTTAAGCTTTTGTATGATTGAAAAGCCAGCTGTTTTATATACTGAAAGTGACTGCAATGACTGAAGCAACCACCTTTGAAACAGTGATTTGGGGTCCCAAGGATTTGAACAAGCAGGCCATGTACTTCATTCAACAGAAAAATTGAGAACAACCACACTGCCACTCTACCTACACCTTTCTTTCACATAGCTTCCAGGTAACTCCATGATGGAACAAAGGATGAGGAAGGGACAGTAGAATAAAACTTTTCATGATTACACATTATGTCTATGGTATATCTGTTCCTACGTCTCTGCATTCATAGCGCTGTGTACAATAAACAT
The DNA here is from genome assembly GCA_004027915.1 of Capromys pilorides. NCBI lineage: Eukaryota > Metazoa > Chordata > Mammalia > Rodentia > Capromyidae > Capromys > Capromys pilorides. The sequence goes on along the minus strand of PVKN010025372.1, from coordinate 3,796 downwards.
GTAATTTTCTCAAGGGATGGCTTATTTGTCTATGAATCTTCCTGTCTACCCTTCAAAAGTCTATGTATGTTTGTTTATTTTAAAATTAAGTTTATTGATATAGTTGAGATATATACAATTATTGTATTCCCCATAGGGGATTTATACCTCCAAGTGATATGTTTTTGCTTTTTTTAAAAAAAAATTATTACTTTTTATAAGAAACAACAATGAGACAGTTTCAAAACATGTTGGTAGGACAGTCACAATAATTAATATAATGCATATTGTTGTCTCCATACTAGGTGTTCAGAGTACAAGATGCAGACATGACAACTTTTCTAAACACCATTGATACAAAAAGTCTATATGTTTAATACTTAAACTAGTACCCCAGTCCCAGAGGCTGTACCAATATGAATTAAATCATTAAAATTCTGACATGAAGATAGGTTTGTTCTCTCTTAGTTCAGTTATAGAAATACAGAATATTAAATAAGATAAAATCTTTCAAAATCAGGGCAATAACATGATGCATGAATGAGCCTTTCACAGAAGCAAATCAAAAACTTCAATAGACATGAACACAGGAAACTTTTGTACTAATACACTGGGCTTTGTTCACATTCTTCCAATAGAGTATTTGTATCAGTTAGGCTTCTCTGGAAAACAGAACATGAACATCCACATAAACTGCAAAGGCATTTATGAGACAGGCTTCACACAGGATAGGAGCCAGGAGAGTCCGCCACGGCTGACTACTTGCTGAAGAGCCAGAAAATCCAGAAGTGTTCTATCCCAAGTGCTCAAAATCTCAGGATAGAAGATGAGTTTGAAAGCTCCCTGGGAGTCACTGGTGTAAGTCTACACTGAAAGGCTGAAGAAGCTGGGTCCGATGTCCACAAGCAATGACACCAGGAACAGACACAGCAGCATCCACATCCTTTCTTTGAAATATATATTTATTTCCTCTTGTTTATGTTCTATTCCATTTGGGTTGCAGCCCTATTAGTACCACCCCCAGTTAGTACTAATGAACATTTCACCTCTGTTGCTGGTATACCTTCCAGTCATCTCTGAACATCCCCAACATGCATCCCTGCACACAAGCATGTGAGCGCACAGACACACACACACACACACACACACACACACATGCATGCACATACAATTTGAGTAGTGTGCTCAAATAGTCTGCTGTTTTCAGAATTTATTTCTAACTGAAACTGGTACTTTATACCCATTATCCCAGATTCACCCACCATCATTGTATCCTTTGGTTGTAACTCTGATTTTGTAGTTATCAGGCCATAAAATCCATATCTGTCTCTGAAGTTGCTTGATCAAAGGCCTGAGAGTCATTCATGACATTCTATCACCTTTGCCTTCAGTGTAAGTGAGGCCCTCATGCTTTGTTCCCATCAAGAATCCAACACTGTCTGAGGACAGTTTATTGAATGATTGGATTACAAAATGATGTACTAATCTCTGCTTTCTCTTTTCTTTATATCATGTCTCTTTACTTACATATTATTAGTCCCGTTGGATTATTATTTTTTAAAAACATCAGATCCTTAGTTCTTAGTAGTGACTATTTGTTTACTTCCCAGGTACATTCATCTCCACATAAGCAAATAGCTCAGCTGTCACTGTGTTACATATCTCTTCTTCATAATCAGATTGAAATTCTAAGTTACGCCTTCATAAGAATGCAGCGATAGGCTACACTTAATGTACGGACTCGTGATAGCTGATTGCTGGTATTATTTGAAGTTTTGCTAGTTGGTACATATCATTTTGGTACCTTGAAACTGGTCATTTTCAGAGCTGTTTTTTAAAAAGTATTCATTAGCTTACTATACCAATCCATTTGTATCCATTTTCATAGCACTTACAACCTTTTATTTTTTTTAAATAAAACAACTTTGTTGAGCAAAAAAGTTGCATATAATACAATTATAAACTTAAAAATGTAAAATTCAGTAGATTTCAGCAGATTGACAGAATTGTATATCTGTAAGTTGGCCACAGTCAAACTTAATTTATTTTACTCTTTGTACGAGGAATTATCATTTTTGTTATCCCAAACTGAAGCACTCTACTTGCTATCACTTCCTAATTTCTTCTACCTAAGTCCAACTAACCACAGAGGTATTCTCTAACTTCATGGATTTTCCTATCCTGGGAATCATTCTTTTCAATATACACCTACTTATAACAACAGTAAAGGCTCTAACATATTAGAAAAAAGTAAATCCTGCAAAGTGAGCTCTCACACCATATTAAAGTGACACCGGAGAGTGACAACAGAAACATGCTTAGAATAAAATTACTTTTTCTTTCTCTTATATGATCTTTTTAAATACACTGAATCTATACATATTTCATATTGACTGTCTCCTATTTCTCATATTAAGATATAAAGGCAAAGGAAGACTTTTTAATTTTGCTCAATGATGTTTTTCTCTGATATACATGTAATTAGAAAAACAATGATGCCCAGTTCTTCAAATAATACACCCTTCAATAACAAAGATTCTATTACTAACATATATGAAATATTTTTCCTGTATTGAAAAGGTACAGACTTTTTATCTTTATCACCTAAGTAATATTTTAGATCTATTTATCTAACATTTATATTGCATGAGTTACCATAAAGAATCTAGAGATAATTTAAAATATACGGGAATTGTGCACACATTATATGGAAATACTGTGCCAGTTTATGTAAGGGACTTGAGCATCCAGGGATTTTGGCATGGAGCTGGCTCTGGAATTGATCTCCTCCAACCCAAAAGGACTTATTTGTTGAACAAATGATTGGTGTTAGCAACACAAACCCTTTAATTTTGTGGCTAGGAGTAAATGTTCCCAAAAGAAAGACAACATTTTAAAGACTCTTTGAAGTTAAATATGGTCATTAAACACTGTTTAGCCAGAAAGTTTTTGCCTGAAGGGATGTGTTCAACTCTTGTGCTATGGCTTAATTAGAAAGGGATGAGGCTTCAAATAATTTAGAGTACAATTATAATCCTGATAGAATGCCATTATAGTCAACAATCTGAGGCCCGTGGTGTAGGCAGCACTCTATAAAACGGTCTTATCTCTGATATGGTGTGATTCATCAACAGCCCTGCACTGATTATGCTTAGGTTGTCATTTAGAAAGTAAATACATCTACATCTTGCTTAAGCCTGTCCTTTATGCTAGTGTTGATTACAATATCACACACTTTAAATGTGTTCTTTGCATAGCGTACTGGGTGGCCAAGGGGTTCCACATAGGTAACAGTGGCAAAACAATTGCATTGCTCTGCTCCCTCCATGCGTGGCTTCTATTTCTTTTCATTTTTGTTACATTGGCCAAACTGTGTCTTAGGTTAGGGTATTATATCTTCTGTGGCTTAGTTTATTTTCTCAACAGAAGCTATTTGGAATGCCAATAGCATAACACTGTTGAATTATGAAATAAAAGAGTTAGCTTCAAGAAGCAGCTCCCTTTTAGGTTAGGCATTTTTATTTGATGATTACCTTTCCTATATTATCATTTCCTATAAAATCATTTCACCCTCTCCTGCATAGTACTTTCTACACATCCTTCAGGTTTAAGCTTAAATGTTATTTCTTCAAGAAAGGCTTGACGGAAGCCTGAGATCAGTTGCTACAAGTTTCTTATACTTTCTGCTTATATTTTTCATATTGTTTAATCAATCTCGTTGATTTGTGCCGTTGATAGCTGTGTTTCTACTACAGCCTAAAAATTCTAGACTAAGAGTGAATATTTTTCTTTTACTTCTTGTCTTGGTATATGGTAT
>PVKN010025371.1:0-14151 GCA_004027915.1 Capromys pilorides | reverse complement strand
GGCAATGCGATGTGAGCGAGAGAACTGGCTCAGTACTTGTATCATTCAGTGTCACTATAGGAAACAGATGGCATTCCAGTTAGGATGGCTCCTCAAGGGTTCTGTACAGGGAGTTTTTGTGGGAGAGGAGCAGAACATGAGGAAAGGAAGTGTTGCTTATGCGAATAACAGCAGAACGAGACCTCTCCCTATCACGTGCTCTTAGTGGACTCCAGCCACGCGCATGTACTTTTCATGAGTACGTAAGTTGGCAAGAGGGTGGCTGCTTTCAGCTAGAGGTCCTCTTCCAAGCTGGTGCCCAGCAGGGCTTGGCTCCTCTTTGCCAAGTGACCTCTCGTCTGATCCACACGTGTTCCTTGTGGAGCCAGACTGGAGGGGCACCAGTTGCCCCCAGGAGGCAGAGTCTTCCCAAGGCAGAGGCACTCAGAAACAGGTGATGCTTCTCAAGGCTTGGGCTTGAAACTTGCACAGCTTGCTGAGTATACCCACGTTCCACTGGACCAACAGGACACAGCAACAAGCCCAGGGGGAGGGGCAGTGCATTCTTCCTTTTATGGGACTAACTGAAAAGTCATATCCATCAAAGAGCATGGATGTCAGTAAAGACAGTGATTTAGGACCAATAATTCAACATTGCATAAGATCTAGAAGCAAGAGGAGGAGGCTTTAGTGAGGGGGGAGGGGCCCTGGAAGAAAATCTCTGACCTTCCATGTGAAAGAACCAGACGTGATCCTGCAGGGAGGACACCAGGGAATAAAGGCCCTCACCTCCGTTATGACTCTTGCCTGAAGTGCTCACATGTTGATCCCAGCTGGAAACCAAGAGGCAAAAGAACTCTTTCACAGAGTCCATAAAGGTCCACCTGTCAGTGCTGGTAGCAATGTGAAGAACAGGGAGACTGAGTGGGTCCAATAGGACAAAAAGAGGATACAGAAATAGCACTGGCCAGCTGCAAGTGAGAGGAGGAAGCGGTGAAGGTGGGTGGGCAAGCTGTTGGGAGAGACTTAAGTGTGTGACAAAGCCCTCAGCCCCTCCAGGGAGGGGGCAATGAGGAACCTGTGGGCTCAGAAGGTACAGAAGACCATGGAAGTGGTCTGCTGTAAGCCTCTGATCCAGTTGGGCAGTGTACCGAGTCCTGAGAGAGGCTTTCTCTCCCACAAGGCAGAGACGCAGCTGGAGGTGGAAAAAGGCAATTTAGGCTGATTGACTGACTCAGCAATAAAATTAGGCTGCCACAGCTAATGATAGTCAAGGGAGGAAAGTTGCTGGTGGGAGGAGAGTGGCCAATGAGCGTGACAACTGACTGATGCTTGAGAAGACCAATGACCAGGCTTTGCGTCCGAGGGTCGAGGGTCATGGGAGCAGCCTCCCAGAGGGAGCATGTTACTGAGACCCACCAACACTCCCTTGTCAGCTACCAAAAGGCTCTTACTATTTGTGCTACTTGTGTGTCTAAACACAAATCAATGTGAAATGAAGTCAGTGTAGTAACAATCAGCAGCAATATTTTTAAAAAATCAATTTGCCAGTGCAGTGCCACAGGTCTGAAATTACACCTACCTAGAAGTCTGAGCAGGAGGATTGCAAGCTCGAGGCTAGCCTGGGCAACTCAGGGAGGCCAACCTGCCGCAATATTCTTTTAAAATAAAATTGTAACAGAGCAGAGGCTATGGCTTAAAGGTAGAGGGCCTCTAGGTTCAATCTCTCTAGCTCCACACAAATAAATAGTTTTTTATAAGCATAGAATTCTACCAGGATGAGGGAGAGGGGCAGTCAGAACCTCCGACTAAGTTCTAAGTTTTGCATGTCCAGAGCCTAAAAGGCAGTTGGGCTACCTTACTAGACCACCAAAAATTGAACCGGCCTCTTCAAGTCCTCCCCAGCAAGCATTCCGGTGGCAGATGTTGCAGGCGGTCAGCAGGAATTGTGAGCTGGATTCTAATTCCATCTCAGCTGCTTATGTGAGCCAAAAAATCTTTTCTCCCTTTAAATTGATTTTCCCAAGTATCCGCCAACAACGGGAAGCTGAGCAAACGTGTCTCAGGTACACATATAGTCCGACCAGGTTCCTGATTCCATGTCAGAGCTGTCTGGTGCTCAACCCTGTGTTCCTGCCCGCAACCTGCTTGTTACAGAAAGCATTGCCCTCTCTGGGCTTCTGGTGCCTTCTCTTCGGTCATGTGTGACCTTGGAGGTGTCTGAATCTTGCAGTGTGGTCTATGCTAAATAATATTTAAAATGTTCCAAAGGATAACAAGAAGAGTTTTCTAAAGAAGAAAGCAGAGGGGCAGTGAGCTGAATCAAGGCAAATTCCTAAGAAAGCCTTCATGTAACCGAAAAACAGAGACTTGAAAGAGAAGTGGAGCAGGCGAAGTAGTCCAAGGCTTTGTATTTTGGTAAGAAGGCCCAGCATAGCACCACAGAGTCAGCCTGAAAGCTCTCTGAGTGCTCAGCCAAGCATTAATGAGGGAAACTTCCAACGGAGCATCCCAATTAGCCCTACTTTACAGCCGGTCAGACCAGGACCCCAAAGTCCGACTCCTGTCCCTGGTGCTCTTCTTGAAACAAAATCATCCCTGTTACAAAGCCGTGTACCAAATACCACTTACATGAATAACTGCCCGAGTTTTTCAACACACGTATGTCTTGGGACTCCTTGGCTGCCAGTACAAGATAATAAGCTCATTGATCATGGCTGTGTTTCAATAAATATTTTTTTCCCTGCTAATGAGTCAATTTATAATCTCAAGTCCGACATTGTCAGGCTTTAGTTCTCTTTTTATGTATCATCATAACTGTTAGTATTTGGTATTGCCATCTGAGTCACACTCTTTTAGGACTAAAAGGCCTTTCTCGTGCTTTTGGATAGCATTTTTTTCTGGAGTGTCCTCAAGATCCCCCTCCCCAGCCTCAAAATAGCTTTCTCAAAATACTTTCTCCTGCATGATCCCATTTCTAGCAGATGCATTGTACACACTTATAATCTTGCAGCTGCTATTTGAAGAACTCCACCAATATGTGATGCCTGAGGCCAGATACAGTGGGGAATGAGAAATGTTACAAGGCACAGCATCATTGCCTAACACCCTAAAGGTGTTAAATAAAAATTAGCATTGTTGTGTAAGGCTTAAATTTGGAAGCTATGAAGAATATCTTCCTCTCTCTAGGAAAATCAGGTTATATTCACTTTGCCCTACTGTGAAAGGGAAACATGTTTATATGAAGAGATAAGGTTTGATCCTGCTTGGACCACCACGCCAGGAAATGGTGCTTATGGTGTGAGAAGGAAAGAAGCCAAAGTTCTAAGATTCCGTGGAGCTCTTTCCAGGCTTTCCTCGATACTGCCACTGCTAATGTCTTTTTACAATCTTCTAGTAGATTAAGAGAGATCTGGGGCTAACTACCTGTGTACCCCACCCCAACCCCCAAAATACATTTTCTGTTCCTTTGGCTGGAACTCAGATGGAGTTTGGGGGACATCACTGCCACTCAGGTTACCTCAGCTAGCAAAATGCTTTCTTGCAGTTCTGTAGAAGATGGCATTAGATGCGTGACTGTAAGAAAAATGACCCCAAACTCAGTAAGTTCAGGAGATGTCAGCCTGTCCTTTCAGTGTCACACTGAACTACTGTTTAAAAGGCCCATCCAAAGATTATGTAATTTCCAAAAAGAAAATATCATCTATGACTGCTATTCACTGGTAATTAGACTCCGTCAGTGACATTAGGTGTTAACCTGTAGATTTGTAACTAGCAGAGAGGCAAATGACTCATGACAGGTAGATAATGTCAAAGGTTATGGGAGTTTTGCCCCATAGAACATTAACAAGTTTGGATCTAACCTTACTCCGATTTTCCTTTTGTAAATGACCTACAACTGTCCTATTCGTCAAATAGCCCATTCTTCAAATACGCTGTGAGTCAGCTCTATTACATGTGATTTTTAATTATATGTGTCTATTTTCTGGGTTATTATTCCCAACTATTTAGGCAAATATTATTCTGTATGTTTGGCAAGGGTATTTTTGGATGAGATTAACATTAAAACTGATGAATTTTGAGTAAAGCAGATTGTCCTCCATAATGTAGGTGGGTCTCATCTAATTAGATGAAACTCTAAATAAAACAAATATTGGCCTTTGCCAAGCAACAGGTAATCCTGCCAGCAGCCTTGAGCCTGAAACTACAGCAGCAGCTCTCCCTGGGGCCTCCAGAGTGCCAGCCTATCCTGCGTGTGACAGGCTTGCCAGCCTCTATAACTGTATAGGACAACTTCCTGAAGTCTAAAATAGACTACTGGTTCTGTTTATCTAGGACATCCTCAATCACCAACTTAACCTACTATTCAATGAGTTAAATAACATCTTGGACACATATTTACTCTCTACTTTTAATAAGGCATGCTTTCATGTCACTTTTAGAATGTGTGATTCAGCAGAGCCCAGAGATTGATCCAGAGACAAAGAGGACTCTTTTTCTGGCCTTGTCCCAGCATTTGTCTCCTTTTGGGAGCCTCCTACAGGAGTGGTTGTGGCAGGAAAGGACCCCAGTGTCTGACATGTCAGGTCCTGACTAAATACCACCTCTGTGCCATCGCAGCAAGACCGTAAGAAGAGTGAAGAATAAAAACTGACATTGCATACAACAAAAATAAATGAAGTTGTATTGGATCGCAACCCAAAACATTGAATATTCATGCATTCATACCAAGAGAAATAAGTGATTAAATAAATAAATGAAGGTGAACAGAAAAATCTCCTCAGTGAAATTAGTGTATGTGCTTCTAACTTATGTATACGCTCTGCTATTAAAGAAGTACAGTATAACTCCCCACTCCTTTAGTAGAGACATTGTGGCTTTCTTCCTTGTGAATTCAGGAGAGAAAAGAATGATTTCGCAATGGAGTAACCTGATGATCATTAACTCAACTAAGCCATCAGCATCAGCAGTGATAGTATGCACCCTTAATTTAAAGTAATGAAAATAATGCTCTGTCTATATCCTCCCTAACACAAATAACCCCAAATTAAACACAAAAGAAAACCAGTGGACACATTCCCACTGACGGACATTCACAAAATACCTGACCAATACTCCTCAAAAGTTTCAAGGTTATCAAAAACATGGAAAAATTTTTAAAAGAGGTCAAACCTTCCAAGCTCATTTAAATGCGGGGAAAGTCCTCTCCAAAGGAAACTGAGACAGGCTGGCTGAATATAGGGGGGTATCCAGGATCTCAGAACAGAAGAGGAACACGACGAGAAAGCTGAGGAAAGCACAAACTTTCAGGAACAGTAATGTATAATGTCTGGTTTACTCATGTAAAGACACTGTACTAATGAGAGACATTAATAATGGAGCAACAGTGAAGAATATGGTGACTTTCTGTATGGTTTTCACATTTTTTTAGCAAATCTGAAACTGTTTTAAAATAAAAAAAAAAAAAACTTGGGCTGGAGAGATAGCTCAGTAGAATAAGCGCTTGCCTGGCAAACACAAGGCCCTAAATTCAATCCCTGGTACTGCAATAAACAAACAAATAAATACATATATACATACATTTAAAAATAAATAATACTGTCTACAAGTTTTTAAACATCAAATTAACCTGATTTAAATCCCAGTTCTGCAGTTTATTAGCTGTTGTATGAGTCAGGTACTCTCTTTAGTGCCCCAGTAGGACAGGAGTCCCCATATGGTATCACTAACCTCTCAAGGTCATCATGAAGGTAACAGACAAAAGCATCGAACTGATATAAATAAATAAATAAATAAATAAATAAATAAATAATAAATAGCATCAAACTAATTCCCACGAGCTTTACTTCAAGGCTTTTAAAAGTCCTTATGTGGAGCCAGGTGTGGTGGCACACACCTGTAATCCCAGCACTTGGGAGGCAGAGGCAGGAGGATCAGTGTGAGTTCAAGACCAGCCTGGACTACAAAAGTGAACTCAAGGCCTGCCTGCACTGCACAGTGAGACCCTGGCTCAAAAAGACAGAAGAAAAGAAAAAAGAATGTGTAAAAGTAGTTGTGTGAGCTGGAGGAGATCCATCCCATTTTACCTAGAAATACATCTATCTGTTTTGCACCATCTTAAAACAGTCGTGAGCAACACCAGTTGAGGGGCCCTCAGAGCACAAAGCTGAATAAATCTAGACCTTCGTGCCTCACAGAGGTCAGGGACTCTGGGCCTAGGAAGAAGGAAGGTTGGTGTGTGGATATGTAGCTGTGTTCCCTGGTCTTACAGGGAGAGTAAAGCTGAGTCAGGTGTGGGGGCAGAGGTGTCTCTCCTCCGAATCAGCTTGAGGAGGACTTGAGAGAGGAGCGGCTAAGGAGATCAGTTTCTTCCCAAGGACCTTCTGCTTGGATGGGGGCGTCAGAGAGCAGAGGTCAGCGCTGAGTGGCTGCTGGGTAGTGTGCAGCGCTCACGGAATGCCTGTGTGACCAACCTCCGCTGGAGCATGGGCCTCTCCTGCAAACTGTCCCTTGTGAGCAGCCCAGTTTTCTTATCTTTCATTGGTCGTGGTGAGTGCAGTCATTTCTCACTATACACCTTAAGGAGCATTGGATGTGGTGGGACTACTGTTTGTTCGAATGTGCTTGTCTCTAAGAAGAGACTCCTGTACTAAGCTGGCCTGGGTATTTCCACAGGTCTGTCTCGAATGCCTGCTTTATCAGAAACCCACACCAGGGGGCGACATGGACGACCCACCCCGGGAGGCCCTTTCTGCTGGAGCTGCCCCTGAAGCTCCGGCTGCTTCCCAGAGACATGAAAAAGGATCATGGGTGTACTGGTTTTCTATAACTGGTGACGAAATTACCACAAAGATCACCATAAACGACAGGGTTAGAAACCAGCACCCAACCGTTTGTTCCTAGTTGTGCGAGTCAGAAGTCCAGTGCTTTCCCGTCACAGGCAAAAGCTTGCAGTAGGTGTGGTTGCTCGGAAACAGCCACCACGGAAACCAAACCCTTCCGTGGAACCGTGAAACCAGAAAGAAAGAAGAAAGAGACAGAGACAGAGAGAGAGACAGAGACAGAGACAGAGACAGAAACAGAGACAGAGACAGAGACAGAAACAGAGACAGAGACAGAGAGAGAGAGAAAAGAAAGAAGAAAGAAAGAAAGGAAAGGAAGGAAGGAAGGAAGGAAGGAAGGAAAGAAAGAAAGAAAGAAAGAAAGAAAGAAAGAAAGAAAGAAAGAAAGAAAGAAAGAAAGAAAGACTCTCTAGTGCTACAACAACTTCAGTCGAGAAAAAGGAAACCACGGGCTAGGATTCTTGACACTTGTGAAGAGCGTATGGGTACAGGTGAATTGGAATTTTGCTGGATTTAAAAACTCTTTGGGGTGTTCCTAAGATTTCACTTCTGTTGTAAATTCAATTTTAAGGGTTGTAGCTGAGATATAGGGTGCTCGCACAGCCCCTATGATACTGGATTTGAAAGAAAATTTCACTTCCTCTGACAAGACAGTCGGGACTGTGTTAGATTGATCCGCACACTGAATTTTTCTCTATCACAAAATTTCTGACTCTAGAACTTTGCCTCTGTGATCCGCAGCCCTGGCTGCTATTTTCTTTCCCAAGAAAGCAAAAATTCAGAGCTTCCGAATGCAGAAGCAGTGAGAATTCTCCCTCTATTCTCTGTGACTTTCGCAGACTTGACTTGGGTTTGAGAACAGGACTGGCAGGTAGAACTGGATCTAGCTGTACTATTCCCCAAGCAAAGACGCCTGCCCCTCTCCTGACTTACTCTAATACAGTGTCAAAGACCAGAGACAACTAAAGGCAAATCCATGTTCTCTCTTGATTGGAGACTTTTTTTTTTTTAACAAAATAAAAACTTTACTTCCTTCTTGCTTGATATTCAAGATTTGTATAGTTCTGTTGCTCAAATTTGGGGAAGGATTATGTGCGTTTTAATCATAGCTTGGTTTCCAGATGTCAGAAGACATCAGGTAGCTCTCCATCTCATTGTGATCCAAGACACCAAGCAGTGACAAGAAGAGGAGGTAAACAGCCTCCTCAAAGAGAAGTAGCAAATAATCCTTTCTACATCTCTCAGTAGTAGTCCCACGTAATTGATATGGCTGTTAACCTTCCACAGGAAGACAATGCTAAGTCTGGTCAAAACTGAAGAAAATATGACAGTGAGGAAGGAGGAATCTATCTATAAAAAATTTATAGAGAATGCTTTGTACTTTGAATTGGATTTGTATTTTTCTGCCCTGACATCTGGCTCCACACAGCCAATAAAGTCTCCAAGCAGTGAGTGTAAAATGGTTTATTTTCATAAATTTACCCTGATAACCTACAGTGGAACAAGATTTTATAAGGAGAGGTAAAGTCCAAGGATAATCACCAAGCTTCTCATTGAATTGTATCAAATTAACACACACACACACACACACACACACACACAAAAACCCGAAAACAAAACAAACAACAACAAAAAGCAAAAACCTGATAGCTTTCTGGTTCCTTATGGCAGCCTTTCCAGTGGTTGTGGATACCCCTCCACTTCTTTAAAAAGTCTGGTTTTGTCTTTCTCATTTTCAGCAAAGTATTTCCATTCAGCAATCAAGCTGACCAACAGCACTGTTTAGTCCATATGCCCAACACATTGTAAGTACTGTGCTTAAAATTCACTTCCTCTTGTAGTTCCAAACCAACATTTTCTCTCAGGTGGGTGGGACTTAGCTCTTCTCTTATGGTCTTTTCTCTGACTACAGGATTAGCTAGGAAAGACAAACCATCCTTCCTTTCAAAAACTTCATTTCACTTATGTGTCACACACCTGTTAAGACTTTAGGCACTCATTTTTAAATCCGGTTTGAGAACATTTTACTTGAAATTGTTGCTCTTTGGCATAGCTAAGTCCTTTTGGATAAATAGATCATCAAAATGTATGGCTGTTTTCTATCTAGACAACTCAGCCTTTCCCCTCCAGGTGACACCAGAGAAAACACTTTATACTTTCAAATGTGCAAACTTGATCCATGTTCTGGGTGCAGAAACTAGTATTTATGAAGAATTATCTAAGGAATATAAAGTTCACATGTCTGAGCCATTGAAAATGTTATGTTTGATTCAAGTCAACCCATCAGAAAAATTGAGTTGGCTTTTGTTAAATGCTCCAGATGTTTTGACATTAACCTATAGGGAGGGATATCATTTTTGAGAAGTCATAGAAGAATTTGGTTTGGACCCTCTTATAGACATGCTGTCAAATGCTTTGCCACAAAGAATTTTTGTCATGATTACACATGAGGAAGTTACTCTCAGTTCTCACTTCTAGGAATTTGATTTTTGTCTTATGTATATTGCAAGCACAGCCTCTTTGCACTCCTTGCTAAGAAGCTTAATATTAGGTAAGTGTTTCTCCTTTTTGGAAACATAGAGAGCCTCCGAATTTTGTGTGCTGACCTTATCTCTGACTTGATCGTAATTTTGCTATTCTTAATCTTTCTGTTTGCTCAGACAGCTCCCACTTCGTGTCTTACTACGTTATATTTGGTGCATTTGCATAAGCTGTCACAAATCCTTTGGAGAGGAAGGCAAGCATAAATATATTACAATTTTTATTAATCCAAGGATTCCAGTAACTCAGCCTTAAAATGATTTTAGGTTCAAGGAATACTGCATAATCATCAAAGGTCAGTTAGGGGAAATTCTTTTCATTTCCCTCCCTCCCCAAACAAGTATCTCACTATGCAGCCCAGCATGGCTTCAAATTCATAGTAACCTTTCCCCAACCTCCTGAGTTTCTGGGTTGCAGGCATGTTCAACTACACCCAGAAGAACTCCATTTTTTACCTGATATTTTTGAAGTAAATTCACATACACAGCTCTACCTACCAAAATCTGATTTTTTTTTACCTATCCACTTTTCTCAGGCTTCTATAGTTTCTTTCTTTTCCCATACCCTATAATACTCACTCAACGTCCTATTTCCAATAGCTGTTTTCTCACTCTTTCCACTCTCTCTGTTCTATCCATTTATTACATTATCCTTTCTCATCAAGAAAAATCTTTTATATTTTTAAAGCAGCTAAGATGAAAAAATGTGATTTGCTATCAGAAAATCTCTTTTGGTTGAGGGGGAGTGAGTATAAAAATGACACTCCTAGATTAAAAATTTGTTTCATTACATGTAAATAATTATTTAATATTTTAAATTTATGAATCACTGAGCTTTATTAGGTTTTATTTTAAAAGATCAAATTCCCAAACATCATTATCTCTGGACATATGAGAGTCCTGAGTTCTTATGAAAGGAAAATGCAGTGGAAAATTTCAGACTAGCCAAAAAGTAATATTAAAGTAGAAAGTGCCAGGTGAAAAATTATATTTTTTAGCATTCTTGCCTTTCAACATTAGAATAACCTAAATATCCAATATGAAAGAAATAATTAGATAAATTATAATCGCCCTGACTATGGGATATTGCGTAGTCACTAAATGCTTATTTTTAAGACTGTGTCACAGCAAAGAAAAATGTATATGTAATTATGTAAGGATAACTGACATACACCAAACCAAGTTGTATTGTGCTGTAGTTTACTGATCTGTGTGTGCTGTATGCATGTTTTCCTCCAGCAGATGGAGAGAACCATAAGGAATGGAAGAGAGGAGAGGAGCTAGGGCAAGAGAGAAACGCTGTCAAACGTTGACATTTATGGATGTTCCAGCAGAGATGAAAGCCTTCAAAGGAAACAGGGAAGGTAATACAAAGAAACCTTGTAAAAGATTTAATAGAGAACTTCTGTCAGAGAAGATAGTATGTTCAAGGTGTTAGACTCATTCCGTCCTTTATCACAGTTAGTCCTCACAAATGTCCTGGTAGGAGATCTTATTATACTCATTTGGCTATGAGCAAACTAGATTGCAAGAGATTGAGCAAATTGGACAATATCCCAGAATAAAGGATGAAAGGATTTGAATTCTTCCTCTAGGCTCTACCCAAGCTCTTTGCTTAACAGGAGACTGCCTCCTTGCCAGGTTAGAAACAGAAATTGCCTCTATGTACATGAGGCCTTGGCTTGGGTGGGGCCTGTGAGAACATTCTGATGCAAGGATAGAGGTGGAAGGAGGAGTAGAAGCATGGCCCCCAGGCCAAGGTCTTGGTATGGGGTTGCAAACTCCATTGCAGTAAGGGGATTGCAACCTTCTTTGCTTACAGAACAACTGAGATAAAAGAGGAGGCAATGTGGCAACCCAGAGCATGCACACACCGAGGGGGGCAGGAATATAGTTATGATTCACTGTTGTCAGATGCTCCAATTTGTTTTCAGGAGTCAAAATTCTGGGACTTATCTTTCGTGTGAAATTCTCAATTTGACACTGGAAGCTATAAAGAAAACATTGTTAAGCACTATCTTAAAATAACTCTATGCAGTATATAAGTCTTGGCTGTAGATCCCTAGCTTAGCCCCCCTGTTGGTACTTTGCCTATTGCAACCTCAGCAGTGCTGATGGTCTTCAGGTTAGGATATCATGCCCTTGGTGGAAGCAGGAGCAGGCTTTGCAGGGGTACTTCCCCTTCAGTGTGTTCCCCAGCCAGCCTTCTTGGGCTCATCGCTCAGCCTTCTCTGATGAATGCTCTGTTGGGTTCTGTTCCATGGAGTTAAACGAGCACGGAGTGTCTCTCCTCACAGCCCCTTTTGTAGGAAAATAAATGGCCAGCTCCCTGGAGTTGGGGATTTTTAATGCAATGACTTTCCTGTATGAGATTTATAGCAGCAGCTTTGTGAGAGATTTGTAGTAAGTAGTGTTCAGGCTGTAGGTCTTAAATCCTCAATGCCACAGTCATAACTCTCCAGGAAGGAAATGATAGAAGATCACAGTAGCTAATATGGCATTATGATGATACTGTCTCCCCAGAAATGATTGCGCTTGCACTGCTGCTGTCTTACTTAGGAAGCACTCCTCAAATGTGCTTGAGATATCCATTCGGGCAGGGCAGAGAGCTAATGTCTACTGAGCACCTGCCATGCCCCGCCCCCCTCACACATAAGGACTCTAAGGCTCAAACATATAAAGTAATTTTATTTTCTCCTCTCTCTCTCTCTCTCTCTCTCTCTCTCTCTCTCTCTCTCTCTCTCTCTCTCTCTCTGCCAACTCAGCCTGCCCTGGGGGTGGGGCTGGCGTAGCATGTGGTGCCAGGGATTGAACCACAGTCCCTGTGGTTAGCCTAAGTTTTCCTAAGCAGGCGCTTTAGACCGCTGAGCCATCTCAGCTTTCAAGTGACAAGAAAACAGATTCTAAAACAGGTCTTCTCTAACATGCCAACTAGAATATATTTTCGTTTTAAATATATAATGCTTAATGAGTCAAAGTTGACAAAAATGGTGAAATGTTTCTATTATTTGAAGTTTAACTTGAAACTATCTCCCTTTCAGACTTAGTCTACCGTGCACAGGAATCAGCTTAAATGACACCACCAGGAAGCAACAAGATACACTCAAGCTGTGGAATAATGACAATTATCCACGTCTCTTCAAAAAGTCACACCATGAGGACAAAATGCCATGGCATTGTCTTAGATGAAAAGAGATTCAAAATCCATAACAACCAAATGTAATATATAAACTTTAATTGGATCCTGGTTCCAAAAAGGTCAACTACATGGATGTTGTGGAATCAATTGCAGAAATGTGAATATAGACTGGGCGTTAGATATATAAAAACTGCTTGATTTTTTGGCTATGATAATGGTATTGTGGTTTTGGAAAAAATAGCCCCATTCTTATGAAATACATTGTAAAGTATTTAGGAGTGACCTATTGCCATATTTGTTCCTTAACTTCAAGTAATTGACGGAAAAATTACACAGATGAGTATCTATAAAATATGATAAAATGCTTTCTATTGCTGAATCTAGATGGTGAAAAGATAGGTGTTTAATTTATTGTTCTTCCAAATTTTCTATTCACTTAAATTTTTTCGTAGTTGTATGTGAAAAGATACAAATAAAATTTGACTGGCTTAAGCTGCCTTAGAATAGACAAAATGCTTGCTGTACTGAATGTGATAAAAGCATTTTGAAATTCCTGTAGATCACCTGCATATAATTGCTAAGAATGTGTTCATTATAGTAAATGTGAAAAGCATTTTAAAAGGAGAGTGATAGCAATTACAGTTATATAAAAACATTTTTTCAGGTAGATAAGCACTGGAAATGCATCTCTTCATTTTGTGAAATAGAAAAGATTTTTTCAAAAATCACTCTTGCTATCTCATCTTTTCTGTTAATTGTCAAAAACTCATAGACCAAGACAGAAAAGGATCTTAACTTTTTTCTTATGTTGTGGAGTTATATACAAATAGATATGCAAATAAATCATTCTAGAATTCCATTGTAAATAAGTGCTATTCATTTTAATAATTAGTAAACATATGGAATGCATGCATTACTAAGAACAAATCAATACAAGCACCTCTACTGGGTGATTCTGGAATGATTAACAAGATCTGAGGGGAAAATACACAAAAAACAAATAATTTATAATTTTAAATTATACTACAGGGTCTCACGACACAGATAGGATTCAGTGATCCACCTGTTTTCAGTCTCCCAAAAGCTGGGATTACAGGCGCACGCCACCACACCTAGTCTCAGTCGCCATCTCAGCATGCTCCAGGGGTAGGGCCGGCACAGTACACCGGGGATCAAAGCACAGTCCCTGTGGTTTACCTAAGAAGGTACTTTAATCTGCTGAGCTCTCTGGCCAGCCTAGATATTTTTCGTTTAAAATCATCCTAGGAACCTTCCTGAAAGAGTTAAAGCCATCATATTACAAGGGTACCTGCATATCCATGGTTATTGCCACACAGTTTATAATAGCTAAATCTCAGAAGCAGCCTATATGTACGTCGACAAATGAATGGATCAAGAAAATATGCTATTTATATATAATGGAATACTACTCCACCATTAAAAAGGATAAATTTGAGGCACTTGTTGGTAAATTAAAGCACTGGGAGAACATAATATTAAATGAAATGGACATATAAGTTTAAATGTCACATGCTTTCTCCTTTATGAGGAACCCAAAATACAAATACAGAGCAAAATAAAGGAAAAGTAAAAAGAAGTAGGGAGAATCTTTTCAAGTGGGAAGGAAAGCAAGGGCTGAGAGAAGAAGAAA
>PVKN010025370.1:0-14143 GCA_004027915.1 Capromys pilorides | reverse complement strand
TTTTTAATTTTATTTATTATTTGTTTGCTTGTTGTGTTTGTTTGTTTCTTTATTTATTCATTTTTTGTGGCTGGCTCAGCCTGCCCTGGTGGTGGCGCTGGCGCAGCATGTGGTGCCGGGGATCGAACTGCAGTCGCCGCAGTTGCCTGAGCCCTCCTAAGCAGGCGCTTTAGACCACTGAACCATCTCGCCGGCCCCAAATTTTATTTATTTATTTATTTGTTTGCTTGTTGTGTTTGTTTGTTTCTTTATTTATTCATTTTGTTCAATTTCTGATAGCACAAAATAAATGTTCAAAATGAATAAATTAATATATTAAAAAACTGGGGCTGGGGAGATAGCTCCATGGCACAAGTACCTGCCTGGCAAGTGCAAGGGCATGAGTTTGAACCCCAATCTAGCCAAAAAAAAAAAAAAAAATATATATATATATATATATATATATATACACTAAAAGGGATGGAGATTTATAGGAATATCAATGATTTATGGAAAATACCAATTCCAAGTTAAGTCTGAGATGTTTGATATTCAGAAAGACAGTGATGTTAAGCTCAAGCACCCATGTTTTTATTTTTTTTTCTTTTTCTTTTTTTTTAATTTATTTATTTGTTTGCTTGTTGTGTTTGTTTCTTTCTTTCTTTTTATTTATTTTGTGGCTGGCTCAGCCTGCCCTGGTGGTGGAGCTGGCGCAGCATGTGGTGCCGGGGATCGAACCGCAGTCCCTGCAGTTGCCTGAGCCTTCCTAAGCAGGCGCCTTAGACCACTGAACCATCTCGCCGGCCCCACCCATGTTTTTAGAGTAATAGTATTACTAAGCTTTCTTCTGGAGGGCTAAGAATATAGGTTTACAGACCAAAAATTAGAGAAATAAAAAAAGGGCTATCAGGATAGCCAATATTTTGGCCCTAGCCCTTCAAGGTCAGTGAGGACTCAGGACAGAACAGAACCTGTGCTGTAACATCCTATAACTCAGTGGTTTCCCAAATTTTCTGTTCATGGAGGTTATGGGACCACAGAGGAAAGGGATTGACCATGAATAGTGTGCCTAAGGAGAGTCACCTAGAGAGAAAGCATTCCCTCGGGCTGGCAAGATAGCTCAAAGGTCTCAAGCGCTTGCTTAGGCAGATGCCCAAGGACTACAGTTTGATCCCCAGCACCATGTATCATGCCACCTCCACCCTCAGGGTGGGCTGAGCCAACCAAAAATAAATAAACAAATAAATAAATAAAAATTTAAAAAAAAATTATCTCAAGTTTTCATAGAGAGCAAACTGGTCAAGCAATGGCCGTGACTCATCCAGAGGGCTGACACTGACCACAGTTCTACAAAGCACTGTACATAGTTCCAAAGTAAATCCCGAGGGGATTTGACTGACATTGGGAGATACAAAAGTTCCATGCTTTGTTATACAGGTCTTGCTTTAACTTGCCCTTAACCACCCAGCAGAAAAGATTAAACATGACACATAAAACGTAAAGGTAGTTTAGTATGCTGAACTGTAAAAGGCTCTAATCAACAGCTTCCAACTTTGTGGGTTTCGTCAGTAAGCCACTGCAATTATTGAACATTTGACTATGTATACAACTACCTTCTCTTAGATCAAAGAGAAGAAATCTGTTCTACTAATAACCATTAGAAAACTTATTGTGTCTGCACCCTGTGCTCTGTATAACTACAATGAGGACAACAATATATATTGTATTAATTATTGGCAATGTACTACTAACGTGTTTTGAAACCGTCACATTGTAATTTCTTTTTTCTTTTTTTTTTTTTTTTTGTCTTTTAGAGACAGGGTCTCACTGTCACTTTGGACTGGCCTTGAGCTCACTTTTTTAGCCCAAGCTGGTCTCAAAGTTGCACTGATCCTCCTGCCTCAGTCTCCCAAGTGCTAGGATTACAAGCGTGCACCATCACGCCCGACTCACATTGTAATTTCTCATTAAAAGCAAGTAATAAAAAAAAAAATTAAAAGGGGCTGGGGAGATAGCTCTGTGGCACAAGTGCCTGCCTGGCAAGTGCAACGTTGTGAGTTTGAACCCCGGTCCCGCAAAAAAAAAAAAAACAACAACTAAAAAATTATGCTGGCCCTGCACCTAGGGCATGATGAGACAGTGAGTGAGACTGGGCATGGTGGCACATGTCTATAATCCCAGTGCTTGGGAGGCTGAAAACAGGGGACTCACTACGAGTACAGTTTACGTACGCAGTGAGACCCTGTAGACCCTGTACTAAATACATTAAATAATAATAATAATGATAATGATAAAATAAATAAAAATAAAAAATTGTGAGGCAGGGGAGATAGCTCTGTGGCACAAGTGCCTGCCTGGCAAGTGCATGGTCGTGAGTTTGAACCTCAGTCCCGCAAAATTAAAAAAATATTAAGCATCGCGACCTCCCAGTGCTGTCAAGGATGGGCGCATTTTCTAGCTTCTGCAACCCTGGGGTTGAATGTTCCTCTTCCATAGATGGGGAAACCAAGGCACAGAGTGTTCAGGTGGGCTGCCGGTTCTTGCTGGGGGGTGGAGGCGCATGGGTTGCATGCCTGCGGATGCGTGCGCGGGCGCGCATGTGTTGGCTTTTGAACCTGGGCCTTGTGTGCTCCCAGGTGCACACCCAGTGCGCGTTCAGGAGCCTCCTTTATGAGCACGGGGCAGGGGGCAGGCCCTGCAGGGCTCAGCCCAAGAGCTGCTCTGGGTGCTGGGCACAGGTCCTGCCTGCCAGGATGTGGCGGAGGGCAGCAGGCAGCGCCATGGTGGGGTCAGGGCCGAGCAGAAGGGCTGGGGGCTGCAGGGCTGAGGGCGGGGGAGCAAGGCCTCGCGCAGGAACGCTTCCTGGGGAGGGAGCGCCGGCCGCGAGCATCGGTGCGGAGCAGGTGTTTTCCTCACACTGGGGAATGAGGATACACAGACTGAGACAGCATGGACGGACTTCAGCAGACAGGGCGGCGGCAGCGGACACGGGCAGCCACGGGACAGAAGCCAGGCCCAGCGGGCAGAGGCGGTCGGACAACCCCGAGGCCCCGGAGGCAGCCACGGGCCCTGTGTCCCGCCGCGGAGGAGCCTGCACGAGGCCGGCTCCCCAGGCCCGCCAGGAGCTGTCCGCGCCTCGGTGCTGAACCGGAGCAGCCGGGTGCGTCCTCAGAGCTCGCGGGGAAGGACCGGGGTGGGGGCCGCGCAGACGCGGCTGGGCTCCTCCATGCTCCCGAGGACCTGCGGCTGGATTTCTTGCGGGTGGCCCGGAGCCTGGGCGTGTGGTGCACACAGAGCTCAGCTCTTGGGGGTCCTGGGGGATGGGCCTCGTGGACACAGCTGATCCCGGTGGCCTCTGTGGACGAGGGCTGCGCAGTCAGACACAGCGAAGCCAGGCATCTGTGTGGACCGGATTCCTGGAGGCCCAGGCTGAGCAGTTGCAAGGGACTCTTGGGGTGCTCGGTTGCGGGGCCTCCCGGTGGTGGACCTCACCCTACCGGACACCCGAAGCAGCACCACCAAGAGCAGGATCTTCAGGCCTGGCCTTCAGGTCCACCGCGTGTTCCAGGACCCCTGGCCCTGAATCTGGAGAGGACTGGAGCAAGGCAGGAGCCCTCTCCGCCCAGCTAGGCAGAGTGAAGGAGAGGGGCTTGGGCTAGGCGTGTGGGCTCCGTTTGGAAGCTTGGTGCTCAGGAAGCTGAAGCAGGAGGCTTGTTCAAGACGAGCTTGAGTAGGGCTGGTGAGATAGCTCAGCGGTCTAAAGCACCTGCTTAGGCAAGCTTAGGCAACCACAAGGACCATGGTTCAATCACGGGCACGACATGCTGCACCAGCCCCGCCCACAGGGCAGGCTGAGCTGGCCATTAAAAAAAAAAAAAAAAAAGACTAGTTTGAGTAACAGTGAGACCCTGTCTCAAAACAATTTTTTTTAGAGCTGGGCATGGTGGCGCACATCTGTGATCCCAGTACTTGGAAGGCTGAGGCAGGAGGATCGGTGTGAGTTTGAGACCAGCCTGGGGTACAAAAATGAGCTCAAGGCCAGCCTGAACTGCATAGTGAGACCCTGTCTCAAAAAGACAAAAAAATAAAGAGTTCGAATCCCGGTCCTGCAAAAAAAAAAAAATCTCAAGAACAATAACAATAAAGTGGCACCTGGGTGGTGTCCCTGTGCCTGGTACTGAGCCTGAGACCTGCACGGTGTGACTCATTTAATTGTCACAACTCTATGAGGCAGGTGCTCTCGCCATCTCCATTTTGCAAAGGGGGAAACTGATGCACGGCATGAACTGGCGCCTGACATATGTCGGCGGTGGCTGCAGCAGCGCGCGGGCAGCCTGTGATCGCAGGGATCTGGGGTGCGGGTTTGCGGCTCTGGGCTCTGGGGGTGCGTCCGGCGCCGGGCCCTCGCCCCCGCCCCTCACCAGCGCGGAGTCCAGCATCTTTTGCTCGAAGTCAGCCGGGGCCGAGTTGTACTTCTCCACGGAGCGCTGCAGGCTCTCGTCCGCCTTCTTGGCCTTGGTTTCCGCCTAGGAGGCGCGGGTCGGTTAGCGGCCTCGCCAGCAGCAGGGGACGCCGGGTGGCCTCGCTGTGTCACGCAGGCAGCAGCCCTGGCACGCAGCTGCTCCAGGTCCGCACAGCGGCTCAGGTAGTTCTCGCGGGACTTGGGCAGCAGCTGGGTGACCCCGGTGAGCAGCTGCACCGCGTCCAGGGTGCCCCCCACTTCCTCCTTGCACTGCAGGCAGAGGGGTTGAGGGTGCCATGCACGCGGGGCCCAGGGTGACTCCCAGGAGCTCTGTGCCTTCCAGGACCACGCCCGTTTTCTGAGCATTTTACTCATTGCAAAGTAGGGGACTGGGGTGTAGCTCAGACGCAAGGAACTTGCTGAGCGGGTGAGGCCCTGGGTTCCACATGTAAAATTTCAAGAGGTTTTAAACAGGCCTATGCTCAGATCCAGCTGGATGTGGTAGTGCATGCTTGGCATCTCAGTACTCAGGAGGCCGAAGCAGGAGGGTTGCCAGTTGGACGCCATCCTGGTGAGTTTACTGACATGCTGTATCAAAATATAAGGTAGGGCTGGGTGTGATGGCGCACACCTGTAACCCCAGCACTAGGAAGGCTGAGACGAGAGGATCGGTGTGAGTTCAAGACCAGCCTGGGCTACAAAAGTGAGCTCAAGGCCAGCCTGAACTGCATATCGAGATCCCCTCTCAAAAAGACAAAAATAAATAAATAAATAAATAAATAGGGCTGGCCAGATAGCTCAATGGTTTAAAGCGCCTGCTTAGGCAAACTTAGGCAACCACAGGGACCATGGTTCGATCCCTGGCACCACATGCTGCGCCAGTCCCATCCCCAGGGCAGGCTAAACTGGCCATAACATAAATAAATAAATAAATAAATGAAGTTTAAAAATAAATAGACAAATAAATAAATAAAATTTAAAAAAAATAAAATGTAGGGCCGGGCATGGTGGCTCATGCTTGTAATCCCAGCATTTGGGAGGCTGAGGCAGGAGGATTGGTGTGAGTTCGAGGCCAACCTGAACTGCATAGAAGCCCTGTCTCAAAAAGACAAAAATAGGGGCCTGGGGAGATAGCTCAGTGGAGTAAGTGTTTGCCTGGCAAGCCGAAGGTCCTGAGTTCGGTTCCTGGTACCACCAAAAAAAAAGTCATAAATAAATAAACAGACAAATAAAACGAAATGAAACGTAAAACAGGCCATGGGCAAGCCCAGCGTGAGGCTGGTTTCCATCCTTAGGACTACCTCCATCGAGGACACGCCTGGCACGGCGAGAAGCCGTCTCCTCACTCCCTTGGTTCTCTGTTCTTTGTGCCCTTAATGAAAAAATTCTGTCCAGCTGGGCATGGTGGTGCCCACCTGTGATCCCAGCCCTCTTCATGCTCAGGAGGCTGAGGCAGGAGAACCGTTGCCAGCTCAGGGCCAGCCAGAACTACTTAGTGAGACTCTGTCTCTGAAAAACAAAAACCAAACCAAACCCTAAACACATAGCCATACAGAAACAGAGGTATAGAGTTTATTGTAAAGCAAATATTGAGCGTTTCACCTCCAGGGAAAAGGCACGCAGTCTCCTGCGTTCAACTTTGGGGTTTTTTTGTTTTGTTTTTCCTTTTTGAGACAGGATCTCGCTGTGCAGCTCAGGCTGGCCTTGAGCTCAGTTTTGTAGCCCAGGCTGGTCTCGAACTCACACCGATCCTCCTGCCTCAGTGTCCCAAGAGCTGGGATTACAGGCATGCGCCACCACGCCTGGCTATGAGTTCAACTTTGTTTATTTATTTATTTATATTATGGCCGGCTCAGCCTGCCCTGGGGGTGGGGCTGGTGAGCATGTAGTGCCGAGGATCAAACCCCAGTCTCTGTGGTTGCCTAAGCTTGCCTAAGCAGGCGCTTTAGACCGCTGACCCATCTCGCTCATCCTATGAGTTCAACTTTGGGTACCATCTTTATGCACGCAAAGTGACTCTTGAGCTTGGGAAATTGGGGTATCATGACACTTATTGACACTGATTACCAATGGTTTTTCTCTCCCTCCCTCTCTCTCTCTCTCTCTCTCTCTCTCTCTCTCTCTCTCTCTCTCTCTCTCTCTTTTGGAGACAGGATTTCACCATGCAGTTTAGGCTGCTCTTGAACTGATTTTGTAGCCCAGGCTGGCCCTGAGCTTGCAGGGATTCTCCTGCCTCAGCCTCCCAAGTGCTGGCATTCACCCACTCGGCTCAACAAACGCAAGTGCATAAGGTAGTTCTTTTTGTTTTCGTTGTTTGAAACAGGAATCAAGGGGCTGGAGAGATAGCTCTGTGGCACAAGTGCCTGCCTGGCACGTGTAAGGTCGTGAGTTCAAACCCCAGTCCTACCAAAAAAAATTTTAAAAAATTAAAATAAATAAAATTAAAAAATTAAAATAAACTCAGGACCTTGTGCTTGCCAGGCAGGTACTATGTCTCTGAAGTATATCTCTGGCCCTGGCATTTTATGTGGGAGTTACTTATGTCCTTTTTAGATCGTCAGTGTTTCTTCAGGGACTTTAATCATGTCAGAAATGTAGGAAAGGGGCCAGCGAGATGGCTCAGCGGTCTAAAGCACCTGCTTAGGCAAGCTTAGGCAACCACAGGGACCGAGAACTGATCCCTGGCACCACATGCTGGGCCAGCCCCATCCCCAGGGCAGGCTGAGCCAGTCATAATATATATATATACAAAAAAAGAAAAAAACAATTGTTAAATTACAGTTTATCCAAATGAACATAATGCAACATTGTTCTTAAAAGAAAGGGCACAAAATGAAACGGGAAATCTTCATTTTCGTATGTAACTGTAAGTGGCAACGCAGGCTATTTTTGACCCTGCCACATGGTTGGGGTTGCCCAGGCCAGCTGATGTCTGCCTGGCTAACAAGTATCACAAAAACAAAAAAACCCACAAAGGGGCTGGGGAGATAGCTCTGTGGCACAAGTGCCTGCTTGGCAAGTGCAAGGTCGTGAGTTTGAACCCTGGTCCCACCAAAAAAAAAGAAAAAAAAACCCCACAAAATCATAAATGGAAAAAATACATTGACTCCACCAAACCACGAAGACCCGAGGTCAGCAAAGTACTAATTTCTTTGTTAGGCAGACTTGGTGGCAAATGCGTCTAATGCCAACCCTCAAGAGGCTGAGGCAGAAGGACCCCCAAGAGTTTGAGGCTACCCTGGGCTACAAGAGAGAGGCTGGCTCAACAACAAATTGTTTTGTTTTTCTGTGACTCTAGGAGATTGGTTCAGGAGTGAGTCAATGAGCTTGCTGCAATTACCCTGGGCTACAGGGATTGGCTCATGGATGTTTCACTGATCCAATCAGAGGAAAGCCTGAGAATTTTGTCTCTTAGCCCAAGAGAACACTCGTTGTTCCTGTGTCTCTGTTTTTCTTTTTGTCTAACTCCATTTGTTTCTATCTCTTGCGTCTTTCCATGATGAGAAACTATTTGGCGACAGAGATGTCAGAAGCACAGTGGAAGCCGTAAGCTCCAGACTCCTGCTTGTCGGGTCACAGTCAGAACCGCATGCAGGGTTAGTGGAGTTGCTGGATCAAACCAAGCCTGAGAGCCGCTTGCCCGGGACTCTCTACTACTGTTCAAGTCGCCATCGTGCAGGGGCCAGGGAGACGGCTCGGTAGGATAAGCGCTCGCCTGACAGGCGCAGGGTCCTGAGTTCAATCCCCGGTACCGCAATAAATGCAACACAGCGTCATCGTGTTTTCTGTCCCGTGCGCCACCTGGGCAGGCTCCGGGTCACAGTCTCTCCTGCCCCCGCAGAGTCCAACCTGGGCCGCGGCCTGTGGCTCCTGCTCCTGGCCACCTGGGGTCAGGGACCTCACCTCTCTGGGCCTCAGTTCCGACAGCCCCAGCTCTCCAGGGTCTGGGGACAAGGCGCGGGCGCAGCCCTGGCCCAGGAGCACCCAGGGGCCCTCGGGCGCTCGCCACCGGCCCAGCAGTGCTCCCGCCGCCCGGCTGCAGGACCCGCGGGGGAGGCTGCGCCAGGCACCGCGGCCGGGCTGCACGTGGGGCTGACTCCCGGCCAGCACTGGCCCGCTGCCCGGACCGGGAGCCCAGCGGCGGCCTCGCAGGCGGGTGTCTCGGGGCGGCGTCTGCGCCAGCCCGGCCGGGCCAGGGGCCACGGAGGGGGTCTCTGCAGCGCGGGGACCGCGTCCCGCTCCGACCCGCACGCCCGTGGCTCCCGGGCGCCTCCTCCGAAGACCACCAGGGAAACAGCGCCCTGCTCCCCACCTCTGGCCTCCTCGAGTCCACCAAGGACGGCCGGGTCGATGGGGAAACTGAGGCTCGGCGAGGCAGAGCCGCAGGTCCTGGGCCCCCACAGCGCCCATCGTGACCCCAGCGCCCAGCGGCTCCGGCAGCAGCCGGCAGGGCCACCAGGGTCGCGTCCCGCCTTCCGCAGAGCCTCCCGCCTCCCGCCATCGGGAAGCACAGAGGACGGACGGAGGTCTGCGCCGCGAGCTAGGAAAAGAGGGCGCGGGCGGGCGGGCGTGGGCGCCGCTGTCGGAGCTCCGCGTGGGCGGCTTCCGAGCGCTCGTGCGGACCAAGGGGGCTCCGAGACGGACGGCCCTTCTGCGGGGTCGCACAGACCCTGGGAGTGCGCCCCGAGCCAGAGGGGAGAGGTCGGGGATAAGGGGGTTTATCCCTTTTAAAAGGGGTGAGGGGGAGTGACTGAGTCTGTCGCCTGGGTAACTGGTTACCTAGTAACAAATAGGCTGCCGCAAGAGAGGAGGGGGCCCTCTGCACGATCCTCCCCAACACCCTGGGGTCTCCCACCAGCCTGGCCCCAGGGAAGGGAGGAGTCCCCGTTCCTTGACCCCTCCCAGGCATCACCCCTCCACACTTGCTAGGCCGCTCTGGGCCTGGGATCCCTCTCATAGTCTGGCGTGGGGGGGGGGGCGGGGGGGGGCCGAGGTGCAGCCCCAGTAGCCTGCAGCAGGCGCAGCTCAGGGTCCTGGCTCCTTCCTGGGGTCCCCAAGGCCGGACTCAGCCGTGGCCCTGCAGGGCTGGGGGTCAGGATGCTCTCTTGGGGCTGGGATGGAGCTCCGAGGAGGCAGGAGGGCCGCGGGCCAAAGTCCAACCTCCCCTCTCCCGCCTGGGCAGGGAAGGGCAGCAGGGCAGTGGGGGTCCAGCGAGAGCCCCCCACTGTGTGGGCGAGCACCCCGCACATTCCCGCTGGGCTGACTCTGGGTCCTGGTAACTCAGCCAGGCCCCGGGGTTGAGTCTCAACTCTCCACCTCACCACTGAGTGTTTTTTTTTTTTGTCTTTTCGAGACAGGGTGTGATGCAGTTCAGGCTGGCCTTGAGCTCACTTTTGTAGCCCAAGCTGGTCTCCAACTCGCACCTATCCTCTTGCCTCAGCCAACTGCTGGGATTACAGGCGTGCGCCACCACTCCCTGCTCACCATCGAGTGGTTTTCAGGTCAGAGTCCTGCGCTGGGCCTCAGTTTCCCTGGGGTTAAGCTGTGAATCACTGGCCCAAGGTACAAAGCCTGTGAGGGTTTGAAGTGTGGATTCAAACCCAGCCTCTGACTTCCCAGTTTAAATTTTATGGCCTGAAGGCCTACTACCTGCCCAAGGCTCTATAAACAAGACAGTCTCCCCACCACCATAAAAGCCCCTGCCCAGTACCCCCACCAAAATAAGGCACTCTGATCAATGCAGGTCTCTTTCTCCATGAAGAAAATATTTATTTATTTATTTATTTATTTATTTATTTACTTATTTATTTTGGCAGTACCAGGGATTGAACTCAGGACCTGTGCTTGCCAGGCAAACACTTATTCTACTGAGCTATCTCCCAGGCCCTGAAGAAGAAATTTAAAATTATATTTTACAACAGCATTAGCATTCCTCACATCAAGCTAATTGCCTAGCCTCTTTCTCGCTTCCTTCTTTCCTTCCTTCCTTCCTTTCCTGTTTTTGCGGGACCAGGGTTCAAACTCATGACCTTACACTTGCTAGGCAGGCACTTGTGCCACAGAGTTATCTCCCCAGTCCTGACCTTTTCTGTTTTTAGAGAGGGTCTCAAAAGTTGCCAGATTTGACAGTACGGGACTTGAATTTGTGACACATGTAAGCCACCATGCCTGGTTATAATTAATACAAGGCCATGCCATTGGCCTTTACAAGGCCACCACCTCCCACAGTCTCCTCTGATCTTCCCAGAGGTTCAGCCCATTTCACAGAGGGATAAGATGAGGCAGCAGAGCCAAAGCCACACACACAGAGGTGGCCTCAAACCTGAGGGTGTCCCATTCTCAGCCCGAATCACCCCTGTTCCCCATGCACCACAGACAGGAGAGACACTGGCCAGGGGCTTTCCATCTCCTCCCCCACAGGACCCCACCCAGGGCCAGGCTCACCCTGGCGTGGGTGATGGTATGTGGGTCAGGGTGTGCCCGGGGCAGTGCCACCGGTGAGACCGCGGTGGCTGAACTGTGGTGCTGATGGACGGACCAAGTGGGGCGACCTTTAAGGTCGGACAGGACAGTGCCCAGGCCCCACTGGGCTTCTCCGGCATGGCCAGGAGAGTGACAGTCAGTCTACCTGGCAGCGCGGCCAATGGAGGCCTGGAGGCCATCGAGGCCCACTGAGGGTCTCCAGAGCCAGGGCACTCTGGACCCTAAACCCTGCATCTGAAGCGGGAGTTCTGAAGCCCCAACCTCAGTTTGGCAAGAGGAGGCTGTGACTCAGGGAGGGGCCTTCCGTCCGAGGTCACTGGGGAGGCAGGCGCAAGTGCCCGCTCCTGTGCCCAGCACCAGGCAGGAGGCATGGGTGCACTTGGAGGGGCTGCCCACCCGGCCCTGCCACCGGCCTCCTCCAGTCAGGCCCCAATTCCCTGACTTACTTTCCTTGCTGGGAACAGATACCGGGTGCCCCCACACAGAGAGGAACCCCGGTACAGGCTCCTGGCCTTCCAGGCCTGGCCACCCCTGCCAGGCTGTGGGCCCTACTGCCTCCCACGACACCAACCTCGGGGTTCCTCCAGAGGTTTCTGTGGAGAGACACCCACCATGTCCTGAGGGGGTGCTGGGAACAGAGTGGGGGACAGGGGATCCCCAATCCTCCAGCTGCCAGGATGAATGGGGGTTCACACGGAGAGGGAAAGAGGGCCTCGTCTCAGTCCCTGGGGTCTGCAGGGCAGCGCTGGAAGAGAAGACTCGGGGTAACCTCTAGCCTCCCAGGGTGCAGGCTACATACAAGAGGACGGGAGACGGTGCTCTGCAGCCCCGACCTAGATCAGCACCTGGCTCAAAACAGCGGGGCAGGGTCTCGCGACTGGGGTCGGGAGGGGTCCCCGCCTCAGGTGTGGACCCCGATTGTCCTGCGGGGGCCGGGCTTACCCCCCACCCCACCCCGCGCTCCAGCCCACACTCATACTTGCCTGCTGCCGCCCCGGCTCAGTGACCAGCGTCTCGCGCCCCAAACCTGCCACAGCGCGGACACCTGAGCCTCCCGCCCCCCTCTAGTCCGCTCGGCGCTGCTCGGCTGGCTCCGCCCCGGGGCGTGGCTTATGTCCCTCTCCTTAACAGCGCTGCGGAAACAGGGGCGGGCCCACAGCCCGCACCGCCTACAACTGGGTTATTCTGGTAGCTGCTCTACCAGTTTAGGGCGCCGATTGGCTAAACCATAAAAGCTATCTGTTTTTATCTCTCCCTTTGGTATACACACCCCCCCCCCTTAGTTTATTTGCATAATTTAAAGAGACTGAAGCCGCTCCGGGCCGGGCGTGGTGGCGCACGCCTATAATTCCAGCACTTGGGAGGCTGAGGCAGGAGGATCGACGTGAGTTCGAGACCAGGTCGAGCTACAAAACTGAGCTCAAGGCCAGCCTCAACTGCATAGCGAAACCTTGTCTCAGAAAGACACACACACACACACACACACACACACACACGAAAGATTTTAGTTTTAGGCTGGGCATGGTGGCGCATGCCTGTAATCCTAGCACTGGGGAGGCTGAGGCAGGAGGATCGGTGTGAGTTCCACACCAGCCTGGGCTACAAAAGTAAACTCAGTGGCCAGCGAGATAGCTCAGTGGTTTAAAGTGCCTGTTTAAGCAAGCTTAGGCAACCACAGGGACCGCGGTTCGATCCTGGCACCACATTCTGCACCAGCCCACCCCCAGGGCAGGCTAAGCCAGTCATAATATAAATAAATAAAGTTTAAAAAAAAGAAAAACAGGGCTGGTGAGATGGCTCACCGGTCTGGGGTGCGTGCGTCGGGAGGTTTGGGCCACCGCAGGACCGTGGCTCGATCCCAGGCACCACATGCTGCGCCGCCCCCACCACCACACCAGGGGAGGGCTGAGCCGGCCATAACACAAATAGATGAGGTTTAGGAAAGTGAAATAAACTTAAAAAAAAAAAAAAAAAAAAAAAAAAAAAAAAAAAAAAAAAAAAAAAAAAAAAAAAAAAAAAAAAAAAAAAAAAAAAAAAAGGAAAAACAATCAAAAGTGAACTCAAGGCCAGACTGAACTGCATAGCGAGACCCCTGTCTCAAAAAGATAAAAATATATATATATATATTTACAAAGTATTTCGCTGTACACAGCAGAGATTATGTGGCTGAATGAATCTGATCCCCAGCCTGGGTCTAACTCAGCCACAGACACACTGTCTTGAACCTTGGAGTGGCACCTGCAGGTGCAGAATTCAGCTTTCAATCCGTATAACGGAACTGTGTCTTCCAGTCAGAATCAAGGTTGCCTCGGTGCACATATTTGGACAACTGAGCAGGCGTAGAAATGACTGTCTGATTGGTTATTCGTTGTGACGCCCACCTGCGCCATATAACTCAGCCCCTTCCTGCCCCACTCGGCCTACGTATCAGGCCCCAGCGTACGAGGTTGCTACGCACCCTCGCCCGCGCGCTGCGTGATGACGTCAGGGCGCGCGGGCGCCATCCCGGAAGCGCGAGCAAGGCTGCCAGATGTGCAGGTGCCTCCGCCACCGAAGCCCGGGCTGAGTTTGGGGTGGGGCTGGGGATGCCGGGGCTGGGAGGAGCCGGGCCGGGTCGGGCGCGGCACCGGGGCTGCCATGGGGTGAGGCGCGCCGCTGGCCACATCTGGGCACTCCTGCGGCGCACAGGCCTCAGTTTCTCCGGCTGCGCAGTGGATGCGCGGGCGGTGCCGCGGGCTGGATCTGCGTCCGGGGCGCCGATGTTGTGTTCGCTTGTGTTCAGATTGTGCGTGTCACCTGGGACCGCACGGTTCACTGCATTTGCCTCAGTTTCCCCGCTCATTGGAGGAGGGGCGTGTATATTTGGGCCCCGTCCTACTGGAAGTTTCGAGTTAAATTAACCCGTGGCCCCCGTGCCCAGCTTTGACCTTGGGCAGCTGAGTCAGCCTCGGTGTCTTTCAAAGGTGATGGTATCCGCCACGTAGTGCTGACTGAGAATTAAATGAAGTATTTATTTTTATTTTTTTTTAAATTTTATTTATTTATTTGTTTGCTTGTTGTATTTGTTTGTTTCTTTATTTATTCATTTTGTGGCTGGCTCAGCCTGCCCTGGTGGTGGCGCTGGCGCAGCATGTGGTGCCGGGGATCGAACTGCAGTCCCCGCAGTTGCCTGAGCCCTCCTAAGCAGGCGCTTTAGACCACTGAACCATCTCGCCGGCC
>PVKN010025369.1:0-14144 GCA_004027915.1 Capromys pilorides | reverse complement strand
ATTTAGGAAATATTAACCAAGCCCACAGGGTTACTGCAGCATAAGAGGGTAACATAAATATGGCATCTTTAAGGGAGACTTTTTGGAGTAAGATTTATGAGGGTCCTTAAGTCTATGCATTTGGGTTGAAAAAAGGTTAGAGCTAGTCTTTGAGAGGAATCAGATGGTCACTGAAGTATGCAGAAGCGGAGACTAAGTGTTCTGGGGAGTTTTTGAACTAAGAGAACCAAGGTACATTCTTGAGATTGGTTGTAAGTTGATTTGTGTTGTCAGTGGCTGTTTTAATTAAAAGTGAAACTTTGATTTTTATTTGTTTATGAATGGTGAAATGCTTCTCATTCTTCCCTGCCTTTTCCTTCTTTCAAAAGGAGCCTAACTCTAGAACAACCAGAACACAAGAGACTAACATTTGGGTCTTGACTAGATGAGGTCCCTAAAGGTCCATACGTTAAAGAGTTGGTCTACTGGGAGACACAATTGAGAGGTGATTGAACCTCCATGAGGTGAAGCTTATTGGGAGATCTACAGACCCCTGGGGACTTTCCTTTGGAGGGGATTGTGAAACCCTTCTTTCTCTTTTGCTCCTTGACCATGATATCAGTGGTTTTATTCTCCTACACATGCAATAATGCATTGATTCTCTGTGGGCTCAAAAGCAGCAGGACCATCCAGTCATGGTGTTCTGAACCCTCTAAAACTGATAGCTGAATAAGTTTTTCCCCTTTATAAATTGATTACCTGAGGCATGCGTTATAGTGACATGAAGCTAATCCATTAGGTCATTTAGTATTTAAAATGAGAGACTAGAAAAATAAAAAAGATAGCATTTTAAGCTTATGATTATGTTGGTAATAATCTTTTTCCTTTTAGGAAGATGGAGATGCTAGATGAGGTCCCTAAAGGTCCATATGTTAAAGAGTTGGTCTACTGGGAGACACAATTGGGAGGTGATTGAACCTCCATGATAGACTATGACTTCGGTGGTCCCAAGTAAATCATGCTTTCTGGTGTTTAAACTTCTCTGTGGTCTATTATGTACTAAATCTGGCCTTGAGCAGTAGGACATGGGCTGGCGTAAAATACAAGGTTTTGTGTTTGTGCAATAGAGCTAGTCTTGCAATATTTGCTTCTAGAATCCACTTTTCAGGTAAGGAAGCTATATGTAGCCATGTAGAAAGACATGGCAGCCCCTAGCCATACCACCTCCATCAGAATCTCTAATTTCTGATTGATTCCCTCCTGGACATTGCAGTCCCCACTACCACCTAGAAATAAACACATGAAAGATTTCAAGTAAGATGTATAGAAGAACTACCCAACCAACCCGTTAGCCCACAGAATTATAGGCACATAAAATAGTTATTGTTTAAGCCTACATTCGTTATTATAGCAATAGATGACCAAGATACTGAGTTGAGACACATACGTACACACACACATACACACATATACATACAGAACTCAGATTAACATATGGCAACTATATTGGTTTTTCATATCTGAGGAGTTGGTGTTTTGGCACTTGGATTCAGACTGTATCAGGAGACTCTTAACTCTTACTTGTTGCCCTGATTCAGTTCACCTCAAGATAAGACATTGGTTAAGAGGTGTGTTTATTTCATTAAGGAACAGATAGTAAAAGAGCAAAGAAGTATTTGTTTCTTTCCAATTGGGCCAGTTCCTCTCCCATCAGGCCCTGGGGTCCAGAAGCACCCATGGGAGAAGGTGGCCAGGTAACGATGTTTGCATCTGTAGCTTGTGTGCAGATAGACCTGGAAGAATGTATAAATCCATCATTTTAAGCCATTAGGCAAGGTATCG
Organism: Capromys pilorides; assembly: GCA_004027915.1. Lineage (NCBI taxonomy): Eukaryota > Metazoa > Chordata > Mammalia > Rodentia > Capromyidae > Capromys > Capromys pilorides. Next base: position 12,323 of record PVKN010025369.1, on the reverse strand, counting down.
GTCAGTACAGAAAACTCTCTTCTCATTAATTCAAGGGAGATTTACTTGTGTCACCCTCATTAGTATTTATGGGATTTATCCACATCAATCGCTACTGCATTAACAGGGAAATAACTAAGCCTCCCAGGGTTTGTTGACACTAACAAAAAGAGCTAGAAGTTCCAGAAATTGCTGTGATCAGAAGTATTCCAAACCAAGGCCTGTAATTGATCCTTTTCAAAGTACCCTCAGGATGTTTTCTTGTTTGCTTCCTTTCTTGGGGCATTTGCATATTAGCATGCTCTCTATCCCTTCTATATACAGATCTAGAGGAGGATCTGTCTTGTACTGTGAAATGTGGGGTAACACAATGGAATGTTGAAAACCCTATTGTCAGGACAGAGGATTTAAGTCAAAAAAGGGTTAACTTTCATATAATTCATATAATTCTTTTTTTGTTTGGTCTTGGCTTTAAAAAAAGTCTAACCCTGCATGTAAATATATTTTTTATGTATTCTGAGCATAAAGTTAGCTCTGTCCTACCATATTGATTTATTAGATTCTCTGACATTTTAGTTGTGGTCGTTATGTTATATTTATGAGATGAATGTTGGATTCCCTCATTATGTTATCCTCATTTATTTTACATACTTTTATGGCTGGTTGTGCATCGCTTTACAGTTAAAGCTTTATTGCAGCTGTTAGTGTGTGGGGGGAAGGGGAAGGCAAGTAGTTATTGATCGGAATTTACATGTTTACTGTTGTAATCATGATTTATTTAATCTGTTTGCAATATAAATATAGGCCCACTCTGAAATAAAATATATATGCTGTATCTATATTTCAGATGGTGGAGGATTCACTGCCACCCTTGTACCCATTTGGGTAGTGGATATCAGCATGATCTGGTGTTCTTCAGATTAACATTTCTAGATAGCCTGATGGTGAAGAGTGTGGACTCTGGAGTCCCAGTGTCTGCGTTCGATCTCAGCTGTGTCGCATGTTGTCATGTGATCAGGATGTTTATCTCTCTGTGCTTCAGCTTCTGTACCCGTAAAATGAGCATGATATTAGCTCTTTCTCTCCATGGCTGTTGTGGAAATGAAAATAACCGGTAAAATCCCTTGCTGTGGGCATAGACATATCACTTATTAGATGTCATTTGCTGTCACTCCAATAGGTAGGTGGTGAGCCAAGTATGTGTGGGAGGTGCAGTTACATTCAGAGAGGACCCTTGACTTGAGTTTAGTAGTATTAGCCAGCTACCCTATTGCTGGGCACAATACCTGACACCCATCCTTAAATGAGAGGAGGTTCAATTTAGCTCATGTAATAAGGAGATTCAGACCATGGTTAACTGGCTCCAGTGAAGAAACCTTGTGTTGGACGAACCTATCAGGGTAAAGTTGCTTAGCTCATGGCAGCTGCAAAGCAGAGCAGGGGAATGATGAGGGACAGGAAAGGGTGAGACCCCAGCCATCGGCCCTATGGCCCTGCCTCCATGACCCATCCAGCTACACTCAGAGCTGTGTTAAATGAATTTGCCAGGCATTTCTTAATTATCCCTCATGGTGGATGGTCATTTGGATTCGCCAGGACAAGGGAAATGTAGGCTCTAGCCAAGAAACAGAAGAATTCATTGGAGTCTGAAGGTTAATCCTAAAAATCGACTTTCCCAATCTACTATTTTTGAAAGTATTTTCATTTTAAATCTGTCATTAGCTAGCTTCTAAGGATTAGCTTCACTTACTTTCAGTCTTCTTATCTGTGATTTGGGTTTGCTATCTTCTATCCACAGTATGAGACACTACTAGACTACTATCTATGTTAATGACCTAGATAGTAGATTAGAAGTAAAAGACATTTTCTAGCCCCAGGCTGGCTACTGAATAGCTTTATGACTTTGGCAAAAGCTGTGACTCTTAACGAGACAAAGTCTCTACCTTCTTTCAAGATTATGTCTTAACAGCTGGGATAATGTTTGTGCTGTCCTTTTAGATGTTCTGAAGCATTACAATAAACAATAGGGAGCTACTAACAATAGTTACAAAAGAGAGATGAATAATAGTTGTGAAAGTCTCTGAAGGAAGCAGGGCATGCTGCATAAACGGAGGGCCAGTGCAGATTCTGCTTTACGACTTCTGATGCTCTGGATGCGAATCCTATCCCTTCTCAAGACATGGAGAACTAGAGAAAGCCTAAACTTTTTGATTCTCGGCCCAAGCAATTTTCTCTACTTACTCAAGGATTGGTGAGTTAGTCATATCCTTAGGAAAAATAATCTCTACGTTTGTAATCACCTCATTGTTTGCCTATGGTACAGAGCTGCGTATTTCACCTTTGCTATTTCATGCAAACCATGAAGTCTGCCCTAGTACTAGCAAGTCAGCATTTGCATTTTTATACTTTACAGTTTGGCAGTGATTCCTCAAAATAATTTACTTTTATCATCTTGCTTCAGATTTTCAATGAATAATCTACCTGGCAAAACAGTTCTATCCTTTCTATAGGATATGTGTTCATTTTTTGTTTTGAGGCTCTTTAGCAGAACTAATGATTTTTAATCAAATTTCTAGGCCACTTATCATAATTAGGTTTAGAATTATGAATTATGTACAGCTCACCATTCTATCACACTTCTCTTTGATAGGTGAGTGAATTAGAGATCATCACAGAACTTCCAGAGCCTTTCAGGATGATTTATGACATAAAAAAAAAAGAAGAAATCTTCACTGTTCCTCCATTGCTTAATGAATTTCTAAGAAAATATGCCTTCTTTTTTCATTCCCCTGAAAATGCTGTTGTTTGTCATCTTTTTCCCAAGTCTGAAAAATTTTACATAGCTAAGATTAAAAGAAAATAACCCAAGATCAATCTCTCAAAAATATTATGTTAAATTAATTAAATCCTGCACAAAAAGAACTTCCTCTGTGATTCTTTGTATGTGACCTAGTAGCATCAATCCAGAGTGACAGAAGTCAGAACAGTAGGCACTCCTAGAGAGAGCACGAGGTAACCATGGGATGGTTAGAAATTAGAAATAGTCTAGATCTCAACTGCGCTGGTTTCATGAGTGTGCGCCTTTGTCAAAACTTATCAAGTAGTGTACTTAAAACCAGTGCATTTCACTATGCAAATAGATCTCAATCAATGCATGAAAAAGTGAATCATGACTCACCTGTTCTTTACCTGTCATTCAGATGCACTTTACTGGTGATTAAAAGCTATGGAAATATTGAGGGGCTGTGATGTTTTCTCCTAGTACTTCTTTAACCAGAATTTAAAGAAAAAGATACTTTACTGTAATCCAGGTCCTCTGGGTCACTGGAGGTTTGGGGAGAGCTTGTTTGTCAGCTCTATTAGCTAGGGATGTTCAAGTGGGCACCTGCTGTCTGGGTTGGTTTTTATAGGATGTCATTACTCATTCTAAAAATGTTCCCTTTTCCTGCTATTTGACGTATATGGAGGAATAATTTCTTGGCTAATTTTTTTTTTCAGTAGTACTTCTGAAATACAAATTCACTTTTGCTAATGAATCATTATCATGTACTACCATCAAAGGTTATTCACTGAAAGCTCAAGAAAAAAGCAATGAAAACTAATTTTGATTGTTAATGGAAATGTATTTTTAGTCTTAAAGAGCTTCCCTCAGCAATAATTATAGTTATGCCTCTTGGGTGTTTTTTGGGCTTTTAAATTTACATCTAGTAGCTCTTTTTCATTTAGCAGTTAATCTTTTAACAGAGCTCTGCAAATTTGTTCTTCAGTGCTAGGAAAGGATTGATAGAGATTTTATTTTTTCTATTCCTCCATTCAGATTTTGTGCCCTTGCTCCTGGCACCTGCATGGGTCCAGGGTGTGCACTTCCCGTGTAGCTGTTGTCCCAGGGTGACTGGTAGTGTGGGGAGTGAGGGTCCAGCAGGGAAATGCGAGAGATGGACACTGTGCTGAAGCCAGCTGGGAGCCATTGGCCAGCGAGTGGCCTCTGCTCCATAGAGCAACGTACTGTGGCCCAACAAGTGAACTTATCAGATGTCCTTACAGGAAGCAGAAAAAACTCATCTCAGTAGCCTAAGACTATAGATCACACACAGCTCACTCATTAGGACACTGGCTGGCTGCTGCCTTTCTTTGGCTTCGGAAATGAAAGTATCTGTGGGCCTGGAGGGAGACTGAACACCAGATAGAAAGCTTTGTAGCTGCTAAAGTTGCTTGCTGGTTTCACTGATGCTTTGCAGGTCTCATGAAGGCAGGAAGAGAGACAGGGATCAGGCAGGGAGTTTGCTCAAAATCTGTGTTTGTACTAAAACCTAGATGTAGCATTTAGCCTGGTCAGCTGGATTAGAGAAAGCTTAAGTCATTGCCAAAGACCTCGCTCCTGCAGAAAACTGGCCTCACCCACAGAGCTATGCAGCAGGCAGCCATTTGGATACTTGCAAAGCAGTGCTGAGCATTAAAGAACAGTTAAAATTAATCCTGTGTACAGCAGCTCCTGAGAAAGTCAGCCCCACACGTCAATAAATCTAGATCTGTTTGGAGCTTCCGTCACTAAATCTTCGTCTTGACTGTTTGCTGGTGGTGTCAAGAGCTGCCCAGGAAGATGAATTTGAGGGGAAGATGAAAAAGGAGCCATATTAAACTGGAGCTCTGATAAGTTTAGTTAAGAGGCAGGAGATGTGTCCTTGCCATGACATTCAGGGGCTGATATTTGTTTCCCTTTAAATAATATGCTGTACATCTGTGAGAATGATGGTTTGGGGCTGGTGACATTGCTTCTCCACCAAGGTTACTGCCTTCTGGACAGGCTGCCTCTCTCCTTTCTTTTTCTATCCCACACCCTGTCAATAAATATCCACTTATCTGAGAAGTGAGATACAGATCTTACAGCTGACGCTGGGGCGTCTTCATTTCTAGAAGCCATCAGGTTCACCCGTGAAGCCACGTGGGAAAGGTGGTTAGGAGAGAGAAATTAAAAGCTCTGTGGATGCAGTTTGAGTCATAAAACTGTCCAATGAACCCCTGCAGCACCCAGTGAGGAGGTACTGGCTGCTGGACAATTCATCCTTCAGAACCCTATTTTCAAAAGCAAGATACATACACCTCAGGAGTGACTCAGGACTTCGGGGTTTTGTTTTCTCAAGAAATCTCCCTCTCTAACCAACACATTTGGTCTTACAATAATTTCCATGCCTGGACAGCAGTCAGCAAACTTTCTTAAGAAAGGGACAGCAAGTAAATATTTTTGGATTTGCACGCTCTACTGTCTGTACTCAGTTCTGTCACTGGGTGCATGCAGCCACAGTCTGTCCAAAATGCAACAAAATGGGAATTGTATGTAATTTCCGAAGTCCTGAGAAAAGATTCCTCCCCTGATATCTCTCTCTCTCTCTCTCTCTCTCTCTCTCTCTCTCTCTCTCTCTCTCTCTCTCTCTCCCCCAGGTATTAAACTCAGGATCTTGTACTTGCCAGGCAAGCACTTATTCCATTGAACTGTTTCCCCAGCCCCTCCTCTGACTCCTTTTTTCTCCACTTTAAAACATAAAAACCATATATAGCTTGTACAAAAATAGCTGGCCGAGTGAACTCGTCCCAGAGGCTGCAGTTTGACCTCAGGCCTACGACTTTATGCTTTGAGATTGTTACCTTCCTTTAGCCAATGGGCGCAGGCGGTGGCTGTCTCTTTTGATAGGAAGATGCTGCCAGCTCAATGACATGGTCACAGTTTCCGTGTCTTATTCAACCAGAGATGAAGTGGATGTGGTGAAGTCCATGGAGGCCCCCAGGCAGGCAAGCCAGACAATCCTCCATCAACACCGAGTGGGAGCTACAGGACTGCAGCTTGGTCACCTAACCTAGGCCCAGTTTCCTTTCCTTGCTACGAAAAAAGGACGATCATACCTGCCTTGCCCTATTACATGATAGTCTATAAAACAATGAGTCAATAGAAATGAGAGTTTTTAGCAATCCATAAATCAGTCAGTGAATGTAAGGCTTTGGAGTTATCTCTACTGCTCTAACAACGCAGCTTGCCCTGCTGCCTCTGATTGCACTTAATATTGCTACTTGGGCCGGCCAAATAGCTCAGTGGATTAAAGCACCTACAAACAGGAGCAGGGGCTGGGGTTCGGTCCTGGGGCCTGCCATGCTGGCCCTGCCCCCGGGGTGCACTGAGCTGGCAATGGAGACTGGGCATGGTGGTGTGTGCCTGTAATCCCAGGTCTTGGGAGGCTGTAAACAGACAGATCACTACAAGTCTGATCTACTAGTGAGACCCTGAACACCCTGTAAACCCTTTGGAGCTATATTTCAGTTCCAAAACGAGAATCACAATTTCATTTGTGCGGTTGTGGAAGGAAGACAAAAAGTTTGTATTTTTCCCCATCTTTCCTGACTGATACTGGCAGGGTCTTTCTGAGCCTCTCTTTCTGTTTTTTTCTTGTGCACTGAGCTGCCTAGCATCACTGAAAGGGGTGTGCACCTTTTGTGGCATGCCTTTCCTCCTCTGTTTGTCCCATCCCTACTCCCCTTCGGGGCCCACCTGAGGGGTCACTGCTTCCAGGACGTCTGTGTGTGTGTGGGTGGGGGGGTCCACAACACAGGCAGCACTGTGCTGCGTGAATGTCTGGGTCCCACCCAGCACCACACCATCTAGCCAGGATGTCCTGTGCTCTGGGAGAGTAGAGGTTTATGAGAAAGGGTAAAGGTGAAGAATGGAGTCTGCGGGCAGCCAAGGAAGGTGGCTTCAGACCTGGCTGGGTCCCACTGAGACACTGACCACAGCCCAGTTGGAGGGGGAGTCGAACAAGATGGAAGGGCGAGTCTGGAGAGGCTGTTCCGGCGCAAGTGTCATCACAGGACTTTGTATTTCCACTGCATGTTCCGTCCATGTGGCCCGCCATACCTTCAGGACATCTTCATGTCCCCTTGCCTTTCTGCCACTACTCAACAAACTTTCCAGGAATAGGAATCATTCTACTCCCCATTCGATCCTGAGACAACTCAGGCCCAGAGAAGTTAATTTACCTGTGCCAGCCCCATGCAGTTGGTGAATAATAAAATTAAGACTGAGGCCTACACCCCATTCTCAACTCCAGCCTGCCCTGGGCCCCACACATGGACTTTTTCTCCACGCATTGTTTAGATTCTTGGGGGTCAGGGCACTGTTCTACGTGATGTGTGGAACCCTGTCCTTGAGTATGTCAGTTGGTCTTGTCTTCCTTCCCAGGATGCATCTGAGAGCAGGCTTTGGAACAAGACAGTTTATTATGTGTTTTCGACTTCTTGTATTCTGTTCGTACCTCCATTATGCAAATATGTATACACAGCGTGTTCATTATCTGTGTAGCCTCTGGTGGGCAGACCTGGTGAACTATCCGCTCCTGGAGTGTGCTTCTCAGTGTAAACACCTCCTGCAGCTCCTCATTGCTCACCTAATGAGGTGTGAGTGCTTTAGGCTGCCGTAATCTGGTTCCAGCCGGTTTTCCCCTTCTCACCTTCCCTCTCAGGGAAAGCCAAAGGCTTCCTCACCAGGCAGGCTCTCTCCTCCCTCCAGCACCTCTGTCCTTTCTAAGACCTCTGGCCACTATTTTCTCCATGTTCTTGTCTATCTTCAGTTCTTCCTGTCCAGAGATAATTCCCTGACATCTGATCTTCCTCACACTGCTGTCCATTCCTCCTGTCTTCTTCATTTGCTTAAAAAAACAACGTGGCAAGAAGATAACTGGCAGTTGCCTGAAAGCCGCATGTCCCACAACCTGTTTTTGTAGCCCAATCTCTCGGGCTAAGCATGGTTTTTGTATTTGCAAAAGATTTTCAAAAGAATAATTCTTGATGCATGAAAATATAGGAAGCTCAGGATGCAGCAGCCACAAACGAAGCTCTGTTGGAATGCGGCCACACCCTTCGCTGTGGCATTGCCCTCGGCTGCGCTGACGCCACAACACAGGAGGTGTGTAGCTGCAGAAAGCAAACAGTGCCTTTTGGAAAGCTCATTGGCCCCGTCCTGAAGAATCTGTGTTGTGTCATGAATTGACTTCCATGTATATAGAAAGGCACCAGCCATGCGTCACCCTTGGAAGAACTGAGGAAGCCACAGAAATCACAGTCTATGAGATAAGGAACCCCACTGAAAGACATCCTTCCTTTTTCCTTCAGCTTCTGTCAACCTGATCCTGGGTCCACCCTGTCTCTCTACTGGAATGAGTGCCATGAAAGAGGCCTTCTTCATTCTTTTCGGGCACACAGGAGAATCCTGAGTGCTCCTCCTTCCCTTTCTTTTTCCTGCTGTCTTGAGTCCTGTCCTAAGGAGTGTTCCTACATCTGTGCCCTCCTCTCAGGCTCTTCTGTGAGGGGATCCAGGCTGAGGCACAGTTCAGTCTTCTGAAGCTTCTGCCTGACGTCTTTAGCAGTTTTCTAAGCCTCCCTAGTGTAGGACCGACTGTGGCCTGAGCTCCTAGGCTCCAGGTTGACCTCTGCCGCTCTTCCCTGTTACCTTCTCTGACTCACTTTTACCTTTGTTCTAGTCAAGCTGTGTTCCTTAAGGGCCGGGGCTCTGCCTTATTCATCTTTGTTTCTCCATTATTTAGCTGAGCATCAACATAGGAGGAAACTGAACGTAAGCGTGTATTTTGATGAATGAATGACTGGATGAATGACCCCATTCATCTTCACATATTCCAAAGACATCCGTCTCCTCATTGCTGAGAGATGGCCTTTTCCTCCATACCTTACAAAACACCTTGTCATGAGCACAGTATGGTACTTTTCCCTTCTATATTTATTTAGAGGTTTTAACTGATGAAATATAACTGCCCTGAGGGAAGTGATCTTGTGTTATTTTCTTTATATTCTCTCACAGATCTTATTGGTGCATAAATAATCAATAAATGTTGGTGGAAAGATTGAATGTATCTCATTCTTTTTCTAGAAAGCCATGCCTGCTTTCTGACTTGCTCTGTTCTCTTTTCTCTGGTGCTGTCATGTGTTTTCTTATGTCCATGAATTGATGCTAGTTATTGCCCCCTGTCCTTACACATGCTTCATACAGTGGTTTACCTGTTTACCTATGGAAATGGTAGCCATCCCTCAAGAAAAAGCTTTCATGCTGTCTTTTTCATAAACCCCTTCCAAGCCTGCCCCCTTCAGGCCCTCACTACCTCCCCTTGCTGTCAGCCACGCATTCATATTATTCTGCCTTATGTAGTGTGATTTCGTTTGGCTTGTCTTCTTTCCTTCTTGGAGACAGTGAGTGCCCTCTGGGAAAGGGTGGCTAGTCCCTCATTGTATCTAGTACCTTGCTCAGTGCCCCATAATCAATAAATATCTGTTGGAATGAATTCATTTGAATAGATTAAATTATATCAGCAGGCCTTTGCATTCACATCATTTTAACTGTTGCTCCCTGACCTATCTTTGTGTGAATTTCCTGGAGTTTCATTTTAGTAATGGAAGAAGTATCAAGCAGAAGAAAGATATATATTGGGAGCCAGTCAGTATGATCTACTATGTTTGAACATGAATATTGGAACATAACTTATAAGAATGCCATTTCAATTATTTGTAAAATATTTAAATAGTATAATCCAATTTACATTCTATCATTTCTAACAGCTGTAAAATTTACTTTACACCAAAGTTAGCTCAATCACTTTAATTCAGTCTGGAAAAACAGTACAAATGAAAGCTTAATTTGTATTTAATCTCTCCTTTTGTTTCTACATTATTGCCTTGGAATCATTCCTTTTAGTGATTGAGATTTAAACCAGAGAAAGGAAAAAAGGCTTGATGAAATATTTGAGAAGAATGTAAGCCATAATGAAAAGTTTAGAGTAAATGTTTAAAAATTTCAGCTGGCTTTGTTCTTTGGGGTTTCAATGCACAGCAGTGTCTTTGTTACAAACCCAAGGTAGGAGATACGTGGATTACTTTGTCAGACTCACAGGACTGACTGCTGGGTATTCAAAACCAGGCGATTCATTTGGAGGCGGTTGTACCCATGCCCTGTGTATGAGGATTGGAAGGGAGTACAATGTGAGTAATTATTATTTAGTGTGTTGATTGTGCTCCTGTGTTTGCAAATGCCTTTATGATCATTTTGGTTAGTGTTTCTAAGCCTTGGTCATCTTCCAGCCTCTGGCACCAGCAGGGAGTATTCCAAGGAGAGGGGGCAGAATTGTGACTATCCTGACTCCCGTTCCTGTGTAGCTTTAGATCTGATGTGGGCATGTGGGAGAGAGGCTCATGAGAGGGTCAGGTGGCCAAGCGGTGGGTTAGTTCTCAGGGGAAGAAGCCTCTCCCTTGTTTCTCTCTCCCTACCCCCTGTCAGAAGGTGGAGGAGAGTTTCGGAGATCCATGTCGGTCTCTTTCCTTCATTGTCATTGTCATCGCATCCTTCCCCCTCCTCCCTGAAAGTCTCTCTGAAACTAGCTGGTGGCACACTGAAAGATGCTTCAGCCAAGGGGATCTGTGACTTGGACCTAATGCTCATCAATACAGAGGAAGTAAGTACAGATGGAGAGAAAGAAGAATATTCCAGCTCTCTTGTAACCAAGAAGAATTAGAGGAGACAGTAACATCTTACATTTTAGAGAGAATGTATCAGAAGGACAGTTGTGATCTCCTGGGCCAAGACTCTAAGCAAGAAAAACTGTTCAAGGGGGATCTTCAGCAATATCATCCCAGATATTCTCAGATAAGAGGAGAAAGGCAGGCCATCTAGACGCTTGTGTAGCTTCATGTGATGAGACTGGAAAGAGGACAGCATGCTCTCAGAAATAATGAGTTACATTTATAAAGCACATTCCTTTGTTATAAGCAAGTCTTGGACCAGTTCTATGACTTGGATCCAACATAGAGTAGGGACTCTACCTCACGATGTGGAAACAGGCCCAAGCATTGCGTTGACTTTTCTAAGGCCACACAGCATGTTTAAGTTAAGTTTCGGAAAGACCCAGCATTTTTGCTCCATGATTTATAACACTATGCTATAAAGTGTTGGCATCATTTTTAACAGTACTGTGAGAAGAATAAAGCCACCCAGTGAGATTAGGGTTATTATAAAACTATCCTATTTGTATACAACAGATATATATTAATGACAAAGGATAAATGCTGATAGGTGAGGTCCCCTACTCTGTGCCCTGGGATAAAATGGAAGAAGCAAACTGATCACCCTGCCTTTAAATGTCCACACTCTCTGTCCGTTTGGTTCAGTTAGTGATGGGCTATGCCTATGTGTATTCCCACAGACAAGCAGGGCATATGGCCTTGAGTGATAGTTCGGTGTCATGGCCATATCCTCCAAGAAGCCCTGCATATCAATACCAATGACAGGACATCCTCCAGCCCCAGTCCTACTGGAAGGCAGTAGAAGACAGTATAGTTGCCAGGACTCACCTTATTGTGGCCAGTGCTTCGTAAAAGGTAGGGCTAGTGATGGTCACCCATGCCAGCTGGATAAAAGGAAGACAGGGACAGGAGTTGCTACTGCACCTCCAATCTGCTTTGCTGTTAATTTTGGAGAGACTTTATAGAGTTTATAGACCATGCATACACAAATCGGATCATCCCCAGAGCTACTGGCTTAATGAAGAAAGAAGAAACATTGAGTGGTAGAAGAAGTGATGCAACTCAGAGAAGGCTAGGATCCTCTTCTTTATGGAGAAGGAGAAGAGGGCATTTATTTCTAAGGAAAGAGCAAGGGCCACTAGGGAGCAGAAGATAACCCTGGTGTGACACATGATGTTTGGGGACAGGTGGGTGCAGCAGAAGTGTGACATGGTCTGAACTGGTCTTGTGTGTGTTCAAGTGGGAAGTGAAGTACTTAATTGGTATGTCAGGATTCTTGAGCTGTCCGTGCAGACAGTGATTTGGAGTAAGAGCTCAGAAAGGGGAGAGTTGAAGAAGGTAGTGCAGAAGCCTAGGAGAGAGGCAGGAGGGGCGCGTGAGAAAGAAGAGCAGAGAGAAGAGCGGGAAGGGAGACGGTCAAAAAGTGTGAGTGTGAGGAGAAAGGAGAGTCAGTGAGAGGGGTTCCCCCCACAGCTATCTTGATAGTTCCAAATCATAGGAAAAGAAAACAAAACCCAGTGCCAAACACACACCCCACAGTGAATGTGGTTGTACCTGGGGGACTCCTACAGTGGAGCTTGCAGGTCAGATTCCAGTGGTGGTATAAAAATGTATACTTGGACATCACTCAGGTTGAGCAGGGAGGTTCCTTTGCAGGTTGTGAGAGCACCTGAAGGATACTGATTTCCAGCAAAAGTCAGCTCCTCTCTCCCCCTCCCCCTCCCCTTCCTCCTCCTCCTCTTCCTCCTCCTCCTCTTCCTCCTCCTCCTCTTCTTCCT
>PVKN010025368.1:0-14141 GCA_004027915.1 Capromys pilorides | reverse complement strand
TCAGTTTTTTCAAGTGATTCTATCAGTATCTATAAAATAAAGCTATGTAAACTATTCTTGCCCATAGTTTATATATGTAGATATTTTTATGCTGACTATTCTGATGTGTTGGGTGGCCGGGTGTGTGATTCCAGAGAACCTATAGGACTGAGAACAGCGATGATGATCCCCACCCTGAAGCCAATCTCAAGACTAAGCTATAGTGACTCCAGAAGGGGAAGTCAAAGAGCAGCGGGATCCAGTTGACCCTGTAGTATGTTGGTGTCGTCCTTCTTGCTCTTCATAGCTAAAGGACAAAATAGTTTTCAAACCATAGGCTACTCCTTTGTCTACTCATGAGTTGGAAGATGTCTTCACGTTTCTCCCAGCGGAACTATAACTTTGAAATCTGAGAGAAAACGATTTGATTTTTGAATGCTGAGTGCTAGGCTTAAAAGTTACATCTACAGCACAACCCTCCATATGCATCAGATGTATCGGTGCAAAGACAGACCGAAAATCATGGGGTAAACCCACAGCAGAGTCTTTGTGCCTTTGGTTTAGACACCAAAGGAAAATCTTTTCATTTTTTTTTTACCGTGTGCTTTTGTGTGTATTATGTTTAAATGTTCATATAAGATAAAGAAAAATATATGTATTTTAAATGGTTTTCACAAACATAAAAATATCAATCATATTGGATATTGAGGTAATCTAAAAATCAGTTGATTTAAGATTAATTATATAGTCTAGGATCTGTATTCTCAGTTTTCCTATTTTTAAGATTCAGTTATTTAGGGCTGGCGAGATGGCTCAGTGGTCTAAAGTGCCTGCTTAGGTAAGCTTAGGCAACCGAAGGGACAGTGGTTTGATCCCCGGCACCACATGCTGCGCCAGACCCAGGGTGGGCTGAGCTGGCCATAATAAAAAACAAAACAAAACAAAAATATTGAGTTATTTGAAAAAATATTTTACCATTATTCTAAGAACTTTCACAAAATTTTATGAAATATCCTTAGTTTTTCTAATCTATCTTCTGCATATAGCTGGACATTTAGCCAGTTAAGTAACAATTGTAATAGAGATAGAGCAATCAACCAGATGAATATCATTCTACAATGTAATCTTTAACAAAAGAGGTCAGCTTTATGAAAAAAATATATTGATGTAGGTTAAAAATAATGTTACTTAGAAAAACTCATGGGATCTCATCAGTGAGCTAAGTTAATCTTTTTCATAGCTCAAACACAATCAAATCTTGCCATTATTATTTAAGTGTTAGAGATCCCTCAGAGGTCTGAGTGTGCTTTGAAGATGTTCCATTCGTTGATGGAGCTGTAGCTGCACGTGCAGTTAGGAGGTAGGGCCTCGCTCGGTGAGGCATGTCACTGGGTGTGGTCAGGAAAGACGTGTTCCTGTTTCCGGAATCTCCCTTCTCCCTTTGGCTCATGAGCCAAGGAGCTTTCTTTTGCCTCTCCCTCCTCCCTCATATTTCTGCCTTGGAGCCACTTAGCCATGGCCTGAGCCCCTGAAACCATGAGCCACATCAACTCACCTCCTTAATTTTGCCTCTGGCATTTTGTTCTAGCAGTGGGAGGGATGACTGGTATTCGTGCATAATGAAGTATTATCACATCATAGTGCCAAGCATTCACTTGTTTGCTTTAACATCCAAAAGTAGTGAGTCATTGTCCCCTACCTTTCAGATATTTAAAAAATTTCCAATTACATCTCCCAAAGTCACACAAAGGACTCAGATTTTAAATGTGAAAAGGCTCCTGTCTGGAACGCTCATCTCAAAGCATCTACACTTTCTTTAACACATCTTTCTTATGCACTTTGCAAGCCTGCCAAGGTAACGGAATAGCAAAGGGTAATCTGGCTTTCTGCAGGGTTATACTAGATGCTCTGCAATCTCCTTACAAAGCAGAACAAATAACTCCCAGGGTGATATGGAAATGGCACACTGGCATGGTGTGTACTAACATGTAAGGATTCTAGAAGTCTTACTCCAACAATTACATACTTCTCTGACACAAAGCAGTGATCTATTTCCTGGAGTGTAGCCACTGCTTAAGAGCATAAATGGACTTTGGGGTCTGTTTATTTGTCTTTTTCGAAGCAAGGTCTTGCTATGCAGTTCAGGCTGGCCTTGAGTTCACTTTGTAGCACAGGCTGGTCTCAAACTCATAGTTCTCCTTCCTCAGCCTCCTGAGGGCTGGGATTACAGGCATGTGCCACCAAACCTGGCCCATAAAGGGGCTTTTGTACTGAAGAGAAAGTGAGGGATTCAGTTCCTTTGTGTGGAAGAATAGAGAGATAGAATGGAAATTGCCAGTGTTGTGTAACAATAAAAATTAAAGAGCAGTGTTGAGTCCAGCATTAAGCTGACATTAAGCGTATGATCCATTAAAACCTGGCACTTCAGCAACAGCACGAAAAGCTGCCCAAGGGTGGCTAACATCATCTCGAACACTGGCAACGTGGTGACGTGAAAGAATAAGCGGAAAGAGCAAACTGTAATCATGACACCTAGGAAACACATCCCCGTCAGTAGGACAGTCACCGGCTAATGTAGGAGGACTGCTTGATGAGAAATGGCTTCCTCATTTGCTTCTTTAATATGCCCCAGTCTGTAAATTAGTGGTGTAAAAATTTGGTTCAGCTGTCCTGTGTTTCCATGTTCAGCAGGCTGCTCATGAAATAAAGGAAATGGTTTTCTATGCCTAACTCCAGCACAGAAATAATGTGACTCATAAAGTGCAGTGAAGTCTGTCATTTCAACTCAGCTTAGTAAGCATAGCACCACCAATAAATGCTTCCTTAAAGGGGAAAGTTAGTGACATTTACCATAGTTATTTTAAGGATAAAGTTTTACTATTTTTTATATTCTCCAAAATAAAAGTAATCAGGACCATATATTTAGGTTCCAAATATGATCACAGGAATCAAAGTATATGTAATCTGGTAAAGCTTTCTAAATAGTTACAGAACAACTGTTTCCTAAATAAAATAGATGGGTGACCATTATAGTTGTGTGTGTGTGTGTGTGTGTCTGTGTGTGTCTGTGTGTGTCCTTCTATCCACCTGTTTGAGAGAGATAGAGATAAAGATAAAATTATAAAAAACAAGTAAATTTTATCTCTATCTTATAACAAAAGAGACTGCTCTTTATTTCATTTTACACCTGTTTTGCATTGTACTGATAAATAAATGAACACAGAAGACTTGTCTATGTTACCAAAACTAATATTTTATGAAAACTTTCATAAACGTGTTTAGCAATATTACTTTTGCAGAAGTTGCTATCGATTTACTGTTCAACCAGATTAAATATATTAATGTAGGGTGTCGTATCTAGTATGGCGAACCACCAAGATTTCAGCTGCAACTATCTGAAGTTCATGTTTAGAATAAATTCTTATGCAGCTTTTCTTCCTAACTTGCTACCTAGCAGGCACCAGGCACCTGACTTGACAGCAGGCACTCTGGGCGCAGCTGCAGGGTTTGTCTGAGATCCTACTCTACTATTTCTAAGGCACAATCACCCATTTCCTGTAACTTTACATGCAGTTTCTACTGGCGCTGCCTACTTCCGTTGTTGCTACAGTGGAGTAAGAAGTTCACATCCCTTAGAGTTGAGGGAAGCGTACAAGCTACACTCCGAGTTCTTTCTCATCTCCTAATCCCACAGAGGCAGATGGAGGTACCTGTGCAATTCAGTAATTTGCTGGGGTTTAGTACCTTTAAAATATAGAATTTTAGAAGCACTTATGATTAATTTTGCTATGTAATTGAAGTATAGTCCATGTAAGAATGTTTACAACACATCACATGTTTTTCCAGGTTCTGTTGTTAGCAACTATTTGGGTATATAATGCTTCAGGAAATAATCCAAAAGTAATTTACATTATGAAAAAAGAAACAAGTTTCTCCATTAAAATTTAGTATACTACACAAAGATTGCCTAATGAGAAATGATCAATAATCTAAAGGCAAACAGATATCGAACTTAATAGCCAGTCATCTTCTAAGAAATGTGAAAGTGCCCAATGTGTCAGACCAGTTACTTGTCTAATCATTTTACTTTTATATTAAGTTGTATTAATTTCTCACTTTTGATGAAAAACATAGTACTAGAAAATTGAGAGGTTGTATGCTGTGCAACTGTTTCACTCATAGGCACCAGATTAAGTTAATTCAGTAGGAAATTGACTTATAGTTTTCAAACTTTGAAAATGACAATTTTGGAAGGGCAGCACGAACACAGAGAATCCATTTAATTTAAAAGAAGATCCACAAACGAATGTAGTCTCTACACAGAAGAGCTTGAAGCATGAAGTAGTTTTCCTGTCTTCAAAGAACATACGCAACAGACGATTCAAACCCACAAGAATGGTGAATGGTGGAGCCACAGTACTGGCAGCAGGGCCACACGGTGGTCACACAGGGGTCCCCAAAAGCAGTGAGCTCTTTATTAGCTTTTCATAATTCCAGTGTCGATGCACTGGCCTCAGAGGATTACAAAGTATTTTACTTTAAATAGTCTTTCTTTCAAAAGTGCACATAGGAGTCCTAGAACAATAAGTTCATAGACAAAATTTCTACCTTTAAAAAACATCACATTAAATTATTTCACTGACAAGTGACAGAACCAAAATTTAAGCCCAGTTCTTTGGAGTTCTTTCCACTACTAGAAAACAAGGGTAAGATTTCAAAAAAACAAACAAACAAAAAAATTAAAAAGGATAGCACTTCCAAAAATCTTCTCTAAAAAGGGGGAGAAAGGAAGAAATTAAATTTTTATTATTCCTCAGAAGAAAAATATTTCTACAATAATAGTTATAAGACCAATGCCTAATGGAATTGAAAAATAAAAGCTACATCTATCAGAACTGAGTAATATCTTGTTCTTTTAAGAAAATGATATCAGAGACCAAATTTACCAAGCACTCTTATCATTTAATCAGACTTGTTCTATCCTGAACAAAGAAAGGATCTAGAAGCTTCCTGAAAAATGGGTAAAGAAAAGATAGCCTTCATGCACAACGAAGTACTACACTGCATAAAGATAAGCAGGAGGCAGTAATAAATGGATGCACCTAAGGACCACAATGTTACAGGAAACAAATGAGACACAGAGGTTAAGTGTCATGTGGCTTTCCTCACATGAGAAATTAAAAATATAAACTGAAAAATAAAAGGTGGGTAATAGGAAATAGGGAAAAAAATTCCAAGATTAAATCATTGGTACTGAAGGATGGCAAGATAGCTCAGTGGTCTAAAGTACCTGCTCAGGCAAGCTTAGGCAGGTTCAGGGGACCACAGTTCAATTCTCAGCACCACTCGATGCACCAGCCATGCCCTCAGGGTGGGCTGAGCCAGCAAAAAAAAAAAAAAAGTGGTACTAGGAAGTAGGGTTTTTTTTAAAAGATAATTGGGGAAGGGGCACAAGAGACTTAGGGAGGGTGGAGTGAGTTAGGGAACAGGATTGAACAAGGACTGAGGAAACGCAAATGGAAGCTTTGTACATAGGAAGGGTTGTTATTTTGCAAACAAGAGTTGGAGGGCACAGGGAGGAATAGACTGGGAAGAGAAACAAAAAAGAATTAAAAGATGTTAGGTACATATACAAGTTTCCCACAGCAAATAAAACCTTTATAAACTGCAAACATATGCTAATAAAACAGTAAATAAAAAAGCTCGTAGCTATGACTGCTTCCCCAGCACACTTCTATAGGAATTTTTCCTTTTGCTTAGCAAACGTGTGAAGCGGTCTGTGGCTAGTCTCACGAGCATCCTGATGGAGGCTCACTGTCATCTTGACTGGGCATTGCCTCCTGTCCGCGTGGCTTGGGTCTTTTCCTCAGGGCTACTCTCCACCACATGGGAAGTGCTATTCAGATTGTAAACAGTTTCACCACCCATTTGAACACACTTCAGATGAGTTTCTGTAAAGGGAAATGCTTTTTTATACATTCCAGAGTCAGCCCTTGGGCGGCGAGATGGCTTAGTGGTCTAAAGTTCTTGCTTAGGCAAGTTTAGGCAACTGCAGGGACCGAGGTCCGATCCTGGGCACCACATGGTGCGCTAGCCCCACCCCCAGGGCAGGCTGAGCTGGCCGTAAAAAAAAATAAAAATAAAAATAAAAAAAGAGTAAGCCCTAATTACCTAGTACAGGTCCCACATCGATGGCATTATTCAGAGAAGAAATAAATTATATAGAAAATGAATACCTATTTTCAAACTTCCTAAAAACAAACTTTGATCAGTATGATTTTCAAACGTAAAATCTCATGTTACCATTTCATTAATGAGATGGAATACTGATAGTGCAGGAGCTAGGAATGTCTATTTGATAGACTGGGATTTTCAGATAGTTTAGCCAAGTAACTTGAGTACCATTTTACTCTTCATCACATTACTGATCTCCTAGTCACAGATCTGGTGGAAAGTGCATCACTCTTGGCATTGGGAATCCCAAGATCTTGTCCTTGGTTGGTCATTAAGCTTTCAAACACCCCTAGACAAGTGATTATCCACTCCGAGCTGTACAGTTCTTGTCATAAGATACCTCCCTGATAATAACAAAGCTCACTGAAGTTTTTTAAAACTTAAAACTTCTTGCCGTTAGATACTTCCCTGATAATAACAAAGGCATATAGCTCCTTTTTTTCATTCAGACTGCTTTGCAATGGTTTCTGACACTTTCGTCTTTAATATGATAAAGGATGTGATGATCCTTCCACACAGCTATAGAATTGTTTGTGTCTTGAACTATGAACACTGCCTAGGAATAGTTTGCAGAATTCACAGTGATACTCAGAAAGACAGCATCAGCCAGTTGCCAAGGAAGGCAAAACAGAAAAGACGTAAGTTTTGGAACAACACTGCTTAATGTAGGAGCAAGTGCTGAGCTCTCCAGCATGTGTACTTACTTAACAAACACTCCGGGAGCACAGAGTGTGTGCTCTGCGAGGCGCCAGCTCCTTCCCAATGCAAACTGACTTACTTAATGCTATGTGTTCTATTTTGAAATTTTATCAATTTGGCAGAACAAGAACTTCTTGCCACATTCCAAGTAAAGATCTTTACTGAGAAGTTTTATCTGCTTTTAATTCCCTCCTACCAAGTGGGAAAGAAGAGAGAAATAACTTTATGCATCTGCCCAGGCTTCTTTTGCTTCTGAGTAATCAAACTGTGGAAAACAGCCCTTGCCTGTGCAAGGAATGAGTGAGCACTGACCTGTGAACTGAAATTATCCTATAGCTGAGGCCTGGAGAACTTTCTGGAAGAATGAGCTTTCTGCCTGAAATGTTCTTTCAGGGAAAGGAGAAATGAAATATCACAGCAATTATCTGGGCAGTGGACAGGGCAGGGAAAGCTGGCTATAGCCAGTGTCCCAATTACTGGATTTAGCAGAAAGAGAGATTCCAAGAACTCCTGTCATTTCAAGGTAAGCTTGGTGACAGCATGACAGGGACATGAGAATTCTAAAGAGCATTCCTAGAAACCGGCAAGTGAGCCCGGCTTGCTTCACAGGAGTGCTTCCAGGCCTGCATTCACCAGAAGTTGCTCTAATTCCCAATTCTACCATTCTGCATAATGAAAAATTGTTACTGAGGATTTATCTGCAAGGACAGGATCAGAACACTCTCTTGCCCATTCCCCAAAATTCTAATTACTCAGTTTATGCAAGGCTAACATGGGGTTTGACAAAAATATGAGCAGAAGGGCCGGGGTTCAATCCCCGGGCCTGCTGTGCCAGCCCTGCCCCCAGAACGTGCTGAGACCGTGATTGAGACTGTAATCCCAGCTCTTGGCAGGCTGTAAAATGGGTGGATCACTGAGAGTTTGATCTAGCAGTGAGACTCTGAACACCCTGTAGATCTTTCCCTAAAATAGATACATAGATAGATAGATGATAGATAGATAGATAGATAGATAGATAGATAGATAGATGAGCAGTTTCTGTCTCTCAACCTTCACCTGCACCTCAGTGCCCTAATAACTTAAGACTGAACCATTCTGACAGCCAATTTCAGGAATCTGATAGGGATTGACATGAATATCCTTTAAAAATAGAGTATGTTGTGTGCACATCAATTACAAAGACACCGATCTTGCTCCGGACATAAAGGTTCTAAGAAGGTTGAAACCACTGGCCGTTCCCTGTCATAAACGAGTTCAGAAAGTGTCCATATGAAATAGCACAGACTCACATATGCTGGACAAAGACACGTGCAGAAGCCGCATGGCATCAAGCCTGGGTGAGGGATGATGGAGTTTCATTCTCTTGTGCTTATTTTTCGAGTAGCCTACAACACTGAAGCTGTAAATGTTGCATAACTTCTCCTAAGGGAGATGTCCTGAGCAGAGAGAAGTTTATAGGAAAAGTGTCACAAGTCTGATGGAGTGTCCTTTTTAGTAAAATTCTTGGAAACAACTCCTATGTGAGTACTGTATCTGACTCAGATGGCTAATACGGTTGATACTTAAAATATCCCCCTCGAGGCCCATTATGTTGAAGGCTTAATTGGACTTCGGGGAAGTGACTGGGACATAAAGCTCTAACTTCATCAGTGAGTTCATCTATTGCTGAGGTCATAATTTAATGATACTATCTGGAGGTTTAGAAAGGGGAGGTGGGCCATAATGGAAGGCTATGGCCCACAAGGGACAACCTTCAGAACTACATCTGGTCCTCGAACCCTTCCTCTCTGTTCCCCCATTCTTCACTTACTGGCCAGTGTAAGGTGAGCACCTTTCCTCTTCCTCCCCATTCTGCTCTTGATGTTTGGTATCAGCATGAATCTAAAGGCACAGAGCCAGTCGACCATGGATATAAGCTTAAAATGATAAGTCAAAATAAAACTTCCTTCTGTGAAGTTTCTCTCAGCTATATTGTAATGACAACAGCAAGCTGACTGACCCATGAGCTGTAGTGATTACTTGTACTGAAAATTGCACCTGTCTAGCAATTTCATAGAATTTAATCTGTTGGCTTGAATTCTTTACTTATATCCTGACTGACAAAAATTGCCTGTATTTATCATGAAAAGAATTAGAAATCCATAATTTTCACCTGCACAGAGCCTTCCCCAACAGATAATGCTGCTCACCAAATGAAGAGGGGAAAATAAGATTAAAAATTAATTATTTGTTGGCATTGAGAAAAGGGTTATAGCCTTCTTCTGGTGGCAAAATGCTGCCAGCATTTAACAGTAAACGCCATGCTCAATAATTTACCAATGGAAAATTTATATGAAGTGTAAACTGGCTCTGGCTTCACCTCCCTGCTGATGGAACATCTCTCTGTTGACTATGGCAAGAAGTCCAAGGGTGAATTCTCCATTTATCTAGCCCCCCTCCCTGGTCCCCACAGCTGTCATAGAGCACTACAACTCCACCCACAGCACCCTGGAGCACTCTGATTGTGCCTTCACCACAAGCGAGGCTGCCTGTGACATGTGTCGTAGAAACCTTGATGTTGAGCGCCCCGCCTACACGAACCTCAGCTGCCTCATTAGCCAAATTGTGTCTGCCGTCACTGCTTCCCTCAGATTTGATGGAGCCCTGAATATGGGTCTGACAGCACTCCAGACCAACCTAGTGCCCTATCCCCGTACCCACTTCCCTCTGGCCACATGCGCCACTGTCGTCTCTGCTGAGAAAGCCTACCGTGAAGAGCTTTCTGTAGCAGAGATCAACAATGCCTGTTTTAAGCCAGCCAACTAGATGGTGAAATGTGACCCTCGTCACAGCGAATGCATGGCTTACTGTCTGTGGTACCATGGTAATGTGGTCCCCAGAGATGTCAATGCTGCCATTGCCACTATCAAGACGAAGTGCAGCAACCAGTTTGTGGTGTCCCACTGGCTTCAAGGTGGGCATTAATTACTAGCCTCCTACTGTGGTGCCTGGCGGAGGCCTGGCTAAGGTACAGAAGGCTGTGCACATGCTGAGCAACACCACAGCTATCGCAGAGGCCTGGGCTCACCTGGACCACAAGTTGGATCTGATGTACACCAAGCATGCTTCTGTTCACTGGTACGTGGGTGAAGGGATAGAGGAAGGGGAGTTTTCTGAGGCCCAGGAGGATACGGCTGCCCTCGAGAAGGATTATAAGGAGATTGGTGTGGATTCTGTGAAAGGAGAAAGTGAGAAAGAGGAAGAGTATTGGTTAAGCATTCCCTTCAACCCTGCAACATGGCAGGCTCTCAGAATTGGAGCTTCAGGGTGGCTGAGCGTCGCCAAGCTTTTCTGGTGGCATCATCTTTATTTGATCATGTCTGATCTTCTGGGATCATGTCTTTTCCATGTGTACATCTGATTTTTTCCAACATGTCTCAAAGCAAATGCTTTAAAGAAGAAAACAAAAAAAGTAGATGTGCGTATCATTGGGTTTTTTTTCCATTTTTTCCATTATCTGAAATTAGCACATGCTATAATAAGCCATATCTCATTTATTGGATTTCTCCTTAATGGTGGCTTTCTAATTTTCATTCAGAAAACCTATAACATTGTTAGAAAGTTGCCTAAAGACATTAATAGCTTAAAATGGTGTGGACCTTTATATCACATCCTTACATACTGAGGCAAAATATAAACAAACTAGAGGCAGAAATTATTATTTCACTATGTTAGAAGGAAAACTGCATGATTTTTTGATATACAGTTTTCTTTTTCTGTGTTTATGGAAACTGAACTTGAGCCTTCACACTGAGCTCCATCTCCAGCCTCTTCAATTTTATTTTTAAGTTTGTGGCAACATCCATGTCTTAAAATTGTCTAGGCCGGGAAGATAGCTCAATAGAATAAGCGCTTGCCTGGCAAGTGCAAGGTTCTGAGTTCAGTCCCCAGGACTGAGAAAAAAAAATTGTCTGGAGTGGACTCAAACTTGCAATTTTTCTGCCTTGACCTCCTAAAATATGGGAGCTATAGACATGCATACCATAACTTACTTAATATAATAATTTTAAGGAACATACAGAATATCCAAGTGTGTGGGATATGCCTGTAATCCAAGCATTTAGGAGGCTGAGGCAGAAGAATCCCAAATCTGAGAACACCCTTAGTTACATAATGAGTTCAAAGCTAGTCTGGACTACATACTGAGACCCTGTCTCAGAAACAATGATAAAAAATTTGGCATAAGAAACCTTTTTTGCAAATATTTGCAAATAGGTTTTCTGTCAAGTCTTTCTCTGTCACTGGTCTACTTAGAGAGATATAACTTTGTATTTTATAAACTGCTACGTTTATGTCTCCTTTTGTTATCAGGCACTGTTTTCTGTTTGGTATTTGAAATAATATGACATAGAGGTCATTCCCCTTGCTGGTTAGTTGGAGTACCCCTCTAATAAGTCCTATTCTCATTCCTTTTGCTCATCTTTTCATCAAAATTATTCAGACAGATAATAGTTCACTAAAATAATGTAGCTGATGCCTCCATTCAACTGTAAATGAGCTCTCCTAGCCACACACCCACCCATCAGCAGAAGCCCCATTGGCTGGAGGTCACTAAACACAGCCGCTGCCCAGGCACTGCTGACCAATGAGCTACCCAGAAACAAAGACGCACCTTGAGGGCTGTCCAGTGTGCATCAGTTTCCTCTGAACCTTTAGTAATTCTGGTAAATATTCATGTGTATCTTGCAAACATACACTGATGGAGGTTATGAGGGTATTGCATTTCTGCAGGATCCCTTACTGGAAATGACCCGGAAGAACTGGAGAAATAAAGACATCAAAAAAGAAAAATGTTAGACCCAGGAAACCCTAGAGATAAGCCACTAAACAGTTTAACCCCACATGCAATCAATTTAGCAGTGATCGCTAAACTATGAACCAAGGATTATTTTAAATGAAATAATAGGGGACTACCCACTCAGGACACTCCTTCTGTCCATCTCTCAGACAGAAGCTTTCTTCCCCCACCAGTAAATCTATTCTTCTCATAAAAAACTGAAAGAATATGTAAGGGAAGCTTGGCTTACACTGTAGATATAATAAAAAATATTTTTAAATGGATGGAAGCAAGGGCAGCACATGCATGCACACTTTGCATGTTTTCATTAACCGGAATTAGTGTCAGTAGTACTAGCATTGCTGTTCTTAGATTGTTGTAAGTATAATGCAGAACAGCGAATAATCAGTTGGCATTCTAATTCTGCCATCGCCTGTGTCCTTGAAAACCACTAATCACAGTGATGAAAGGATTTCTGTGACTCAATATTTAGAGAGCTCTTCTAATACAGATAAGTTTATAGTTGCAAATCTAAACGGAACTACCTATATGGAGTTATGAAGAATTCATATAGATATAAATTATATATTATAGGAGGCGTATTTCTGTAGTACATTGCTTGCCTAGCATATACAAGGCTCTGGGATAAATTTCCAACACCACAAGAAAACAAAAATAGAATAGATACAGAGATTGTTTTTATATACTGTTCTATTTGCATTGATATTTCATTTTCCTTTCTGTTAAAAGAAATCAAAGGCTTTGAACAAAGCTGCTTCCACATTGTTCAGTGTTAGCCTGGGAAACGCTAGCTACAAAAGAGTGGGGAAACTCTAGAAAATTACAAGTCATATCAAGGGACAAATTGAAGAGTTCCCCTGTGGTTGATTGCTGGCTAGTTTGAGGTACAATAAAAATAAGGCCATAAGGGTCCAAAGCCCATAAAATTTGTATGTTGAAATTAAGAAGTTCATAGCTATATTTTAAAAAGTGAATTGATCACTCTCAAAAGAATGTGAAATAATTCAATATCTTGAAATCCAGGTGCATCATGTATTCTATATGTAATTTTCTACATCTTAGTTCTTTTTTATTCCCCTTCCTCTCCCCACTCACTTCCCTGCCTCGGGCTCCAGATCCCCTTTTATTGCACTTGCAATTATTTTTAGTACATGTTTATGACATATAATGTCTACATACCTGGTGGATGTTTGGTGCCTTTTCCTGTATCACCTGTGCTGTACCATCTGCTGTACATATATCTGAGGTAGCAAATGAAAGAATAGAATATTACTGTTTAATACCCTACGTGTAGGCACTTAGGCATCAGTAGATGTGTACATTAATGGGAAAGCGTAAAAGCCAGACATTAGCGACCCCAGGTGGAAGCGCCCAGTAACGCCTAACCCACTGACCTGGCTCAAAGCTGACTCCAGTTGAGAGGTCACAGCAGAGAGGGGAGTGGACACACGCACAGCCCCCTAAGCGCAGCAGCAGCAAGGGAAGGCTGCGGCTGAGACTCCAAGTTGCCCACCCAGGACCTTTGACAGATAAAAGGTAAATAAAAAAATGAAGAGGAAACACAGAAATGGGTTCAAGGACGAGCCCTAGAGTGGTAAAACAATATGAAAACGCCAAGAAGTGCTGCTGTAGTTTGTGGAAGAGGCTGTTTTGGAAGGAGAGGGCCTGGGTGAAGAAGACAAGCCGAGGGCCTCCTGGTTGGGAGAACTGGTCATGGGCGTAGTCATGAGAACTGAAGGCTGCTGGGGGAGACGCAGCATTCAGATCATTTATTGAGCTATAAATTTGTACAGCCTTGCTAATTATGTTGTATTTTGCAGTGGGATGGCTAAACTATTTTATACAGAATGGGGCATTACATACATAACAGTTTAACTCTTTAAAAAATAAATTTTACCTTAAATTCTAAAATTAGCTATATTCATTACATAGCACATGCATATCAGAATATGCTTTAAAGTCTTTGTGAAAATTAAGGTGATCTAAAAATGCCAGAAGCTAATCTTACCAGCTTTTAATAGAAAGAAAAATTTTTGCTTTCTGCTGTAATTATGGGACATCACATTATAGCGATAGCTATATATTAATATTATAAAATTTAGAAATAATCTTTGACTTCCTATTATTTATAAGCTTTCACTCTGATACAATATTGGCTTAGACTAGCAGTCTTGTAGCTCCCTGCTGTCCCTCCCAGCAGAGGGAAGGAGCGCTCAGCAGCTTTGCTGAGCTCCTTTGCCAACCGCCAGGAAATTAGCAATGGCGTTATTACTAATGCACCGAACTACTGCCGCTCCTTCGGGCAGGTAGTACAAAATAGAGCCAAAACAGCTCCTGACAAGTCCCTGGCTTATCAACAGAGTTTAGCGATTGAAAAAACAAACTTGCTGCA
>PVKN010025367.1:0-14137 GCA_004027915.1 Capromys pilorides | reverse complement strand
GTTTTTTTTTATTATTATTATTATTTAAATGTATCTGCTCCAGGGACAGGACTGGCACAGCACACCATGGATCAAACTCCAACCCCTGCACTAGGTCCTGAGTTTGATTTTCAGTAAAAAATAAATAAATGAATGAATAAATATAAAAGCAAAGATTAGTGAACAATAAGATCACTATCCTGAATAATATAGCATTCCTAGCTGTGTTGCAAGCAGAATCCTGGGTAGCTCCACTGAGATAAATATTGGGCTAAATTAGATGATCCTAATACAGGGAAGGTTAGAAGGCCACAATATGTGTCCTCATGAAGCCTACAGTTTGTGAGAGGAGAAGGAGTATGATCACAACAAATAATTTGAAATTTTGTGTAATAACAAATAGTATTTTTTTTCTATGAGAAAAACTACTGGGATTAAATGAGACTGAAGAGATTGGTGGTGACCCTGAACATGGGCCTCTGGGGCAGAAACAGTGACAAGAAGGGTGGAAAGAAGCCATTCCCAGGAAGAAGGAAGAGCTGGTGTACACCATCTGCAGCCAAAGGGCATTTGTAGATGTGCTCATGATATGAAGGTGGTGACAGAGTGTATGGAATGCTGGTGCACAAGCAAGCAGGGAACCCATCACGAAAAGCTAAGATAGCATAGTTGAGCTTGATTTGGAAGGAAATAACAATTACTTTGAAAATAGTGGCCATGATAGTAATGATGGTAAGGTTAAGTAGTATTTGTTTAATCTTTACTTAGTGACTGAAGAACTTTATATTTTCTAACTTATTTAAATGTCATAACTTTCTTTTGAGATCAAGAATACTACAGCTTCTACTTTTATAACAGCAAACAAAGAGACCATAACGACACTCAAAACTTGGAGGCAGAATTATCTTATGTGAATGGGCACTGATTGGGATCACTCCCAAAATATCACACTCCAAAGGCCCAAGGAGGTAGGTTTTTCAGAAAGGGGAAGAACAGAGGCGGCATATTTGATGCACTTAGATTGGTTCTTACAATATGCATCATAGTGACTTGCTATTCATCACAGTGACTGGCTCTTTCTAAGAAACAGAAACCACAGGGACTGTAACAGGTACTATCATCTGGGCAATTTAAGTATACTGCCTGGGGTGGGTATATTTTCGGCCTACACTTCTCCCATCTTTTAGTATTCTTAGCAAATCTTTGTTTCATGTATTACCTGTGATCTTTCGAGACAAGGTCCAACTAGAAGCTGTAGCATTAGGCTTGTCAAGGATCCTAGGATTGACCCTAGCCGAGGTCCCCAAGATTGTCTCATTAGCTTTTCTTCTAGTTGATTTAAACAAGAGACATAATTTCAGCTTGTCCATTCTGAAACACTACTCTGGCAAAACAATGAGGTAATTAACCTGATCTAGGAGTGTCCAATGTGTCTTGGATGTTCATCAAATCTTGGTCAAGTGTTTACTTGATCTAATCTCTTGGGTCAACAGTCTACAGAGTTTGACGCAAAAATCAGAAGTAGGTTAGGGAAGCAAGGACTTGCGTAAGCACCCTGAAAAGCACACAAATAAGCAAAAATAGGTATGGAGCAGTTTTGTTATTAGTGTCTTCAGGCTTTAGCTCTGTGTGGACTGGTCAGCATAGGACTGATCAGAGCAGAGCTTTGAGTGTGTCATCCTTTCATAGTGAGCTGTCTGTTCCAGGTAAATTCTCCAGAAATCATCTCAATGGGCTATTTCAGTTCTAGAATAATGAATTAAAGTTAGGTTTATGAAGCTTTCAGAGATGATTATGTACCCCAGGGTTATATGTATATGCAGGAATGCCTACAGGTATATCTGGTCTTTTCAGCTAAACTGTTTATAAGTTATTCTCTTAGGAAACTATTTCAGAATTTTATGACCTGTACATTGTCTGCAATTTCTATTTAGCTATTTCTGATAAGGTGGATACATAATCACCATGAATAATCAAGGGTAAGCCATATCTGTGGGTGATTTTTCACAGCAGGACCCTATAACTTTTATTCACTTCTCAGCTTGGGTAGTGAATGTCTTTGTACAGTTTGAGTAGGTGCAGAAAAGCACTAACAAATATTTGTAACCATTGTGAGATTTTATTTTTTTAGTACTCTATCTATGCATATTTAAATGGAGAGAGCCCATGATATTGTATAAGGTCAGGGATAGTGACACAGACACTGTGTTCTAAGCTTGATATAGAAGTCCAGATGCCAGTACTATGACTTCAACTTGTAGAAAATACAGTGAAAGTAGATCTGGTTCTGATCTTCTGGGAATATTGCATACTTTTTTCTGGTTAGAGTTGACATTTCATTTATATTTCATTCCTGGAGGGGCCTGAGGTCTCTGAATCAAATTATTTTGCATTGGTTTCAGGTCTCCAAAGGAGAACTATGAGAGCTTTAGCTGAAATATTTTTTTACTGATGTGATCATGACACATCTAGCCTATAGGACTCCACTTCTAAAAGAGCTACTTTTGTCTATAAACAGGATATGCAGCATCTCTCCAGGGTTTTCAGTTATAATCTACTGGGGCCAGCTCAGAGAACTGGTACATGGCAGGACTGAGTGGTCTGCAGTTATTCAGGAGGTTCAGGAAATGTGTGACACTTGGTAGTTAGGTTTCAGCCTAAACTGAGATTATCAGCTGTCTTTATCAGAAATGCAGTGGTATGCAAGTGCAAAGTCAAAGAATGAAGGTAGTCCTAAGCAACTGGCTCCAGACATTTATATATGTAGGCCACTGGGTACTTCCAT
Organism: Capromys pilorides; assembly: GCA_004027915.1. Taxonomy (NCBI): domain Eukaryota; kingdom Metazoa; phylum Chordata; class Mammalia; order Rodentia; family Capromyidae; genus Capromys; species Capromys pilorides. The sequence continues at coordinate 11,373 of PVKN010025367.1, read as the reverse complement.
AGGCTGACAATCTTGAGTAACTATCACTGTTTTTGTGAACTCAAATATCCAGAGTTTATAAAAGCCAAAAGCGCCAAGAAATTTACAGTGTTGTTTTTGCTGTTGTTTCTGGCAACTAGTATATGACAATATTGTAGCAAAGTTATTACATTTTCTCAGCAGGCAGATGAGGTGCCATTATTTAGAATTATAGTGACCTTCCCCAAACAGAGTAAAAATGTTTGAAACCCTTGGAAGGTTGGGTTCAGGTCAGTTGAATGTTGAGACCAGAACTGGGGCCTCTCCATTTAAAGGTGAAGAGGGTTCAGCTAGGTCTCAGTTGCTCTTCTCTCATTGCTGGAACAAATGTCCAACACCCAAAATGAAGGAAAGAAAGGATTATTGAGCTCACAGCTACTGGAAGTTTCAGTACATACTTGGCTGGCTTCAGGACAGACTGCTACATGGCAGAGGGCAGCAGTTCATGGTGGTGGCAAAGGACAGAGAGCAAATGGGAATAGTGGTAGCAATGGTTACAGAGAGGAAATCTGACTCTCTTAAACTATGTTCAGGCTATATGTCCAGGCTGGGTGTAATATTCACACCCACAGTTCCCGCAGTACTAAGATTCATAATCCCAGCCTTGATCATGAATTAATCTCAAACTCTTGAAGTCCTTCCCCCAGAGTGCATTGGGCTTTAGGGAGACAACTAGACACAAATCATAACAAGCTGAGAGAAACCAATCAAAAGCAAAATAAGGTATCTTTTAAGTCCAGGCTGGTGCACCAGCAGGCTGTGAGTGGCAGACAGCTGAGGCAATATATATATGGAAGAGATTATGGAGGCATTGTCAGCTCCAACATCCTGAACTGGCTTTGTAGGCAGGAGAGGTATATTCCAGAAACTTGGCAGTCTATTAGTATTTTGTAGTTTTGAAGCCTCAAGATGTGTGATTTAATTTGTAGTTGAGCCTCTCATGGCATGGAGTACTGCTTAAGGTAGGCAAGAGTTGCCCTGGGTGGGAGTTTCACAAGAGGCAGGTGGTGGATGGCCTAATTTCAGAGCCATGGGGACTATGATAGAATTGTGGAGTGGGAAAGGACAGAGAGACAGGCTTTCTTGGAGAAGCCAAATCTGTTGGCAGTACCTTCCCTTAACAGTTGGAGATTCACAAACCCTAGTGGTAGTTGAGTCCAAGTACACTGATCATTTTTTTCTCTCATGATCTTCATATGGGAGCAGCACGCAAGAAGATGACATCTTTTAAATGTAGGCATGTAAATCAGGTGGCATCTGGAAGCAACGGTACGAAAAATGTATGTGTGCTGGGAACTATAGCCTAACAGTCTGCCAGGATCCCATGTTGCTTTAGGCAGCTGATTTATGTTTGAATGCCTGTTTGTGCTTCTTGTGACATCTGACAGCAGATGTTCAAGGTGATACAGAGCAGTTGATGGCCAAGTCCAGAAACAAGGTTTTGGCTCATACCTCTGGGAGGAGAGCTTTCAGAATTTGAGGACTGTAGTTAACTGTTTCAGGCTGATACAGGTGTCACCTTACTCTCAGAGTAGAGTCAGAGTTGAAAATCTAGGGTTAAACAATAGTGAGACTGACTGCCTTTATGCAAGGGAGAGAGTTGGTTCTAACTTGAAGAGGAGGTCTATTCCAAGAAGCAGTATGGAGACTGGCTTCCCCTGGAGATGTCCTCAGGGTTGTAAGTTTGTGCTTTGCAGAAAGGCTGAGTGGCTCAAGCCCTAGTTGCCCCAATGATGATGTTATAGAGTTCCAGTGGCCCAGCTGAAGAAGGGAGATGATCTGGCCCAGACAGAGGCTATGAGACTGATTAAGGCATGGTGTTCTGATCCAGGTCAAAGCTTGTGGGAGATTTATTTATTTGTTTATGTATTTATTTCCATAGTCTTTATAGCTCATAGACAGAGGTTGTAATCACCTACCAGACTGGATTTCATTCCAGATATTAGTTTTTTCTTTGTTTATTTTATAAATCAAATTTCTGAGCCAAAGCAGTTGATAGAATTTTGCCTCCCTTTTTGTTCTCTTTGAGAATCACCTGGCTGGCTTGTTTCTAGATGAGTCTACTTTTGGAAAGGTCACCAAAACTCATTTATCAAGGCCAACAGTCTAATTTTTCCACTATCAAAATGTGGCTTTTGGAAGGAATTTCTGGCAGTCATCTCGTGTGGTGACTACATGATGCCATCTGAGTAGGATAGGAGGCAGAGGATATGGAGATAGTGCCTGTGCGGCCACATGCAGGTAATGGCCAGCTGAAGCCAGTGTACTTGGCTGGAAGTAGGCAAGGTGGGAGTGAGGAGTGAAGTGGTGTGGGGTGGCCAATGACGATGTGAAGAGCAAATTCTCAGGCAGAATGGGTCTTCTTTCTTTCTTCCTCTGAGATACAGGGAGGATTTGGTTTCATTTTTAACTTTGTAAAAACCTCCTTTCCTGCACTCATGGTCTGTGGGTTTTGATAACTAATTCCTACTTCTGATATCTCTCTGTGTTTTGTGTACCTTTGAAAGATGGCACACTAGAAAAAAGGTGGATTTCCCTCAGAGAGAGATCATTCATATGCTTGCCAGGCTGTGACTTGCATAGGGACTTAGGTATGACTTAGCTATGCCATACCTGACTGCCATAAAACCACAGGTGAGGGCCCAATCAGCCACTGTGACGAATGCTTCCAAGTCTTGGTGCACAGACAGAGCAGCCTATTGTATACACTGCCTATTCCATTCACTCACATGTTCTCTTGACAGACACTGAAAGATTTAATATTCCAACCCTCTTCTCTTGATAGTGGTCCTAATGGGATTTGATCAGACTCCCCTTCTGCTTGAGTTCAGCAAGATTGACAGAGACTAACTGGGGTGCTACTTGGGGTCTTATCAGAAGCAAGCAGAGACAGGCAGGTAAGCAGGCAGGCAGGAAGACAGACAGACAGACACAGACAGACAGACAAACTGTTCTCCTCTTGGGGTCCAAGGTGAGACACTAGAACAGGGAGTCAAAAATCACCCTCCACACCACTGAGAGCACTTGAGAAATTCTGAGGATGTGCCTTCCTATTGGAGACTGAAGAGGAAGAGGTCCTTATTCCAGCTGCAAGGGCAGTAACTGCTTATCAAAGGGGTCATCACAATAGGTGATGCACCAGATAATAAGGCAAGAAGAAACATTGAAAGACTACCTAGGATTTGAAAGCAGATTTAATTTATGTCAGTGGGCACTGATTGGTATCATTCTCAAAATATTTGGCTATGCTCTCTGACAGTTTGAGCTGATATAGGATAAGCAAGCCAGAAGTACAGAAGCTGAATGGCTTGTCAGTTGGGAATTAGTTTACACAATGTGCATCATAGTTACCAGGTATGTATTACAATATCTAACTGGATTTAAGAGTATGAAGCAATGGGAACTGGAAGAGGAACTAGTACCTGGGCATCTAAGAAACTGAAGTATACTAGCTGAGGGAGCATTTTCAGTTAATATATATAGCCAGTATTCTAAGAAAAGTGTTTTTGCTCCCATACTACACATGTGAATACACAGATGCTATCTATGTAAAATGATGTATAAATATAGTGCTTTTATACAATAATTATAACTATTCAGTGTATATCAGAACATGAGACATATCATAAATAGTAAAAATAGTCCCTACCCTATTGTGACAGTTAACTGATTATGTCACATTGAATAAGACACACCCATATAAATTGCTTAGCATAACTCCAAGTGTGGAAAATCCATCTTGGGGAGAACTGTCACCAGAATGGTGTAACAGGGAAATGAAGAAGAGAGGTTTACTTCTGTATTTGTGGAGGAGCTCTAGTCTTCACCTTTGCTTGGTTGTCGTCTCCTGGATTCCAGTGCAGATCCTTCAGCATCCTGGGGTATACCCACGTGGTACACTATAGGGGGTCCTGGCTTCAACCAGATCTTTTGGATGTCTGGTGCAGAGACAAATCTTTCCCGTTCTTCCATATCTTATGATGTGAATGGTCACATTATAAATTCTTATATATTGTCATACCTTGCATTAAATGTTTTCAAATTAACACTGACTGGTACACCTATTATACAGTAAGTCTATTTCTGAATGTGTAGCCAAAAGATCTTTATTAAAGATGCTTTATTACTCCTTTGTTCACTCATTAATTATTCAAACTGGTCAAAAATGGAAACAATCCTATATCCAAACAGAGGTAAATGGGTAATGAAAATGTGACATATATAGCTGTGATGTAATTTTTTATAAGAAAAAATATTACTATTTATAGCAGTAAATATGGACCCAAGGGCTAGGGAGTTAGCTCGGCAGTCTAATTGCCGATGTGACAAGCACGAGGAACCAAGTTTGATACCTGGTACCTCATGCCATGCCAGCCCCAGAACCACAGCCGCATTCCGCTGGCCCAAAACTGGGCATGGTGGCACATACTGTAATCCCAGTGCTGGGAGGCTGAGACAGAAGGATCACTGTGAGTCCAAACTTCATAGTGAGACCCTACATCAAATAAATAATTAAATTAATAAATAAATAATAAGTATTTTTTAAAACTTTTAAAAAACTAACTCAGATAGATTTGTGTTATGTGAAATAAGTGAGCCACACAAGGATGAATAGTACACATTTGTATTTATGTGATGTAAGAAAATGGTCAAACTTGTGAAAAAGAAAACAGAATAGTGTTTGGTGTTCATAACAACTTTCTGATTCTTAATGGAAGATGGTATATATGGGTGTTATCTTGGGACTGAAATTAGCCATGGCAATGGGAGAGGAATGCTGAGGTGTTAAAAAGTTTACTGAATTTGACTTAATCGATGTGGAACTTCATAGCTTCAGTTTTCTGCTGGCAGTAGAAAAGAAAACCAAAAAATCAAAGAAGGCAAGAAAATCTCTTCAAAGATGTGATTACCAATCATAATAAATCAACTTGGCTAGATTAAGAAACTTAGCAGTTAGTGAAGCACACATCTGAGTGTATCTCAGAGAAGATCTGTAATGTAGGCCTTCAACCTGAGAGTGGAAGAATTGCCCCAGTTGTAGGTGGTGCCACACAAGAGGTTTGTAGCCTGGATAGAAGGAAAAAGAAAGAAAGAGGTCTTTGCCCTGCATTCGAAAGTGCTCCTCTGTCTTAGTTTCCTTTTCCTTGTTGCTAAGCTAAATACCCGACACCCAAAATGAAGGAAGGAATGGTTTATTTAGCTCACAGTTACTGGAGGTTTCAGTCTATACTTATTTGAATCCAAGGCAGAGAGGCACGATGCAGAGGCCAGCAGTTCATAGTGGCAGAACAGCAACAATATGGTGACAGAGGCAATGGAACAACCAGGGGAGCAGACAACAACAACATTCTGGCTCTCTGCTTCAGTCTATCCACCTTAGGCCACACTCATAACTCCATAAGGATTCAGACCCATAATCCCATCAGTACTAAAACACATGATCCCAGTGGATCATGAGTCAAGTCTCAAACTCTAGAAATCCCCGCCCCATGATTGCATGAAGCTTTAGGGGAACAACTAGACATAAACCATAATATCCTCCGTTCTGCTTGCATGGAGTTCTGCAGCTGCTTCTGTTGTCCTCTGTGCACATTAGATCTCAACCTGGTCTGCCTTTCACTGAAGACTCACATCAGTGCCTCTCCAGCAACTACTCCACTTTGGGTCTTGACTTGGCACTGTATCCTTTTGCTTTTTGAGACAGGATCTTACTATGCAGTTCAAGCTGGCCATGTGCTCACTTTTGTAACCCCCAGGCTGGTCTCAAACTCTCACTGATCCTCTTGTCTCTACTTCCCCAGTGCTGGCATGACTGGTGTGCATCACGATGCCAGGTTCTAGCGCTATATGCTCTGTCCTTCTTGCTATGTGGCTTCCAGCCTTGTGGACTGAGCAGTTGATGAATGTGCACCCAATAGCCCAGGTGAGCTCACTTCCGTGTATTCTTGAAGCCTATAAATCTCTTGCAGTAAATCTCTTTGCATAATGATATATGCTTTATACCTGTAAACACCTCCACTGATCTTTTCTTTAGGGAGTACTAGCCAACACAAGAAAAAAATCCATATAAATTAAATTTATCAAAACATTGAATGAAGGGGCTGGGGAGATAGCTCTGTGGCACAAGTGCTTGCCTAGCAAGTGCAAGGTCATGAGTTTGAACCCTGGTCCCACCAAAAAAAAAAAAAAAAATTGAATGAAATAGATTAATTAATTCATAAATTCAGTTGGTCCACTGATATGGCAGCCATACTTTTAATATTTATTTGTTACTAAGCTGATATTCTTATCTCAATCTCTCTCCTCATCATTTTTCTTCTTTTATTAATATTAAAAAGAAACAAATAGCAATGAGACAGTTTCACAACAGGGTAGTAGGATAGATACAATAATTAATACACTGCATATTGTTGTCTTCATGGTAGTTGTTCTGAGAACAAGGTGCAGATATGATATCTTGCATAAACACTGTTAGTATAAATCTTTCTTCTCATTGAACAAAGAGAAAGTAGCTGTATATATGGTCCAGTAGTCCATAATAGTAGTGGGTTATCAGTATAACTGGCAATATCAGAGGCTGATGACTTATTTCTAAGGTCATAAGCTATTAAGTTCTCAATTATTTCTAAGGAAATAAGAAGCTGCTAATTTTTATTTTCTGGATTCCAAGTGCAGTGAAGAGAATGTAGATTTATAAACACTTAATGGAGCGGCAGGGTCCTAGGGTTTAATGCATTGAAACTCAAGTATCCCATAAGATAGGCCTGTTTCTTCGAGGTTCCTGGCAGAGACACATCTCCAGAAAGAGGGTGTTGGTGAGACTCAGACTCAGCATGAAGAGGGCTTCCACAGGCAGTGAACATTGGCAGGCCATTCTTGTAGGACACCCACATTAACTAAGGTAGGTGGATCTCACGGGTTACATATCTGTAGAACTCAGACCTCATTTCTCTAATGGATTGTACCATCTATGAACATTATTCTAAATTTGGCCCAATGATTATATAAAGTAAGAGTCACCAGGTTGAAGTAAATAATAAAAAGCATATGGTTTTCATAACAATTCTGAGAGCACGGCTAGAGAGATGATCAGGCTGTGGCTACAGAAGGCCTGTGTGGATAGCTCATGGTCAGCAGAATTTGCAAGTCAAGGGATAGTAATGTTGTCTGATTTTTTTCTTAATCTTCCTTCCTTTTCTTTTTTCACTAACAAGGAAACTTATAAATCAATGGCAAGAATTAACATTGTATAAAATTAATATCTTTAAACTCTATGTGATCACAGAGGCTGAGAAATCACATCATTTGCCATCTGCAACCTGGTGAACCAGAGAGCCCAGTAGTTTGGCTCAGTCTGTGTTTGAAAACCCAAGAAACAGAGATTTAAAGATGAGTCTGAAGCTGAAAGCCTGAGATAAGCCGGTGCTTCTAGTGCAGGGCCCAGTGTCAATGGTCAGAGAACCTGGAGCTTTCAAGTCCAAGAACAGGGATAGGTGGATATACCTGTTTCAGAAAGAACGAGAGACAGATTCACCATTTCTCTTCTTTTTCATTCTATTTGCGCTAAGCAGACAATAAGGTGATCCGCCCAAGTTGAATGAGAGCGGCACTTCCTTGATCATACAAGGATTGCACAACAAATTCCTTCTAGAAACAAACTCCCAAATAGTGCTCTGGATACTCCTTAGTGCAGTTGGGTTGAAACCAAAAATTAACCACAACTTGCCTCCAAAATGATCACAGAGAAGGCCAAACAGACAGCTCAGCAGACTACAGAGCCTGTTTAGGGGGATGCAGGGACCATGATTTCATCCCGGATGTGCTGTGCCAGCCCTGCCTCCCAGTGCACGCTGAGACAGTGATTGAGACTGGGCATGGTAGCGCACCTGTAATCCCAGCACTGGGTGCTCTGAAAACAAAAGAATCACTATGAGTCAGACAGACAGCTCAGCGGGCTAAATACATTAGAAAACAATGATCACAGAGCACACAATAATACTAAGAAGATTTACATTAGAATTTATAGAAGTAAAGAACAAGAATACTCAGGGACAACTGAATTGAAATTAATTTAAAATGCTAATTTAATTCTGGAAAAGATCATCGTGGTAAAATATTTTCCTCTTCAAAGAGATTTTTTTTTTTTTTTTTTTTTTTTTTTTTTTTTTTTTGCAAAGGAAGGGTCTACAGGTTATTCAAGGTCTCACTATTAGATCAGACTCTAGTGATTTGCCTGCTTGCAGTTCCTCAAGAGCTGGTACTAAAGGAGCGTACCGCCACATCCAGTCTCAATAGCCAGCTCAGCACACCCTGTGGATGGGGCCAGCACCCCAGGCCTGGGAATCAAAGCCCTGGTCCCTGTGTCTGCCTGCAGGTGCTTTAATCAGCTGAACTATTTGACCTGTCCTTCCCTTCAAACACAGAATACTGTCGAGTCTTTGGACAAGTCCAAGACCCCGTTTATATAATAAATGTGTGTAACTCTGCTGTGCAGTTTCCCTAGTCACATGTTCACTTCAATCTGATCCCTTTAATCTGTGAATTATCTGTGCTCTGCTGACACTCTCCATACACCTAGTGTTGTCCTTACTTATTTTATAGTGAGGGACATTATCATTTTCATGTACTAACTTTCCGAAAAGTGTGACATGGCTTCAGAAATGTTTATTGTTGAATGACATATGGATCACCAGATGGAAAAATATAATAGTATACAACCTTAGTGAGTATAAATGTTCTGCTCCATTATTTAAAGCTCTAACACAGTGTCAAGCTCATCAGTCAACTGGTTCATGGATGTGATTTGTTTTTCAAGTCTTCCTTTTCTACTTTAAAATTTATACAAATATATTATTTATCTAAATAATGATACATAACTATATTTATTATGCACTGAATATACATATGAATATATAAATAATAATAAATATGTATATTTATTATGCATTGAATATACACAGGAATATATGAGTTTTAAACCTAAGAAAATTAATATCTCTATACCAAAAAAACAAGCCAACCCACATACTATATCAATAGCCAAAAACTTGTGAGTGGTATTTTTATCTCCTCTCAAAACATTACTCTCTCCATGTTTTATATAAATTACAAATTTAATTCGATTTCACATTCTTCCTTTGTACTTACTTTGAACATTTTCCTTTTTTGTTTTGTATTTTAGGGAAGGGTCTACATGGTATTCAGGGTCTCACTGCTGGATTGGACCCATGGTGATCTGCCTGTTTATAGCCTCCCAAGAGCTGGAATTATAGTCTCTATTGCAGCCTCAGCTTCCCCTCGGGGTGGGGCAGCACAGCCCTGGCCCCTGTGCTTGCTTACAGGTGCTTTAATCTGCTCAGCTATTTGGCTGGCCCTTGAACATTTTCTTCTCTCATGTAATAATTTAACTAAATTTTACAGCACCTGTTGCATTATGGGCTCCAGTGGAAAAATCTGGTTTGACTTTCAAAATTGTTTGATGTAATCTAGTAAAGAAAAAGCATTAAACCTGAAACTAAGATAGATAATTTTTTTCTTTATGTATTTAGTACAGGGTTTACAGAATCTCACCACAAAGATCAAGCTCATAGTGATCCTTTCTGTTTTTCAGCTTCCCAAGCACTGGGATTACAGGCATGTGCTTATGCCCAGTGTCAATTGCAGTCTCAGTGCACTCTGGGAGCAGGGAGGCACAGCAGTATATGGTAATTTTAAGAGATAGGAGGGCTGGGGAGATAGCTCCATGGCACAAGTGCCTGCCTGGCAAGTGCAAAGTTGTGAGTTCAAACCTCGGCCCTGAAAAAAAAAAAAAAAAAAAAGTTAAGAGACAGAAAACAAATTTGAAGTACACAAATTACATATTCATAAATTTGACTTTTAAAAAACAACTTTTTAATCCCCAGGCCTGCAGTGCTGGCCCTGTCCATTGGTCATGCTGAGACTGCAATTGAGACTGGGTGTGGTGGCACCTGCCTGTAATCCCTGTTCTTGGAAGGTTGTAAACAGGTGGATCACTACAAGTCCAGTGTAGTAGTGAGACCAGGAACACCCTGTAGATACTTTCCTAAGCTACAAAGGAAAATAAAATAAAATCAAATGCTGTTTATTTTTAAAAACATTGTCTCCTATTTACTCCATGGCTTTTTTTGAGATCATCATTTACATTGGCATGGAGAAGTTAGCAACTCCATGCTCTTTGAGCACGCTTAAATTTGATTCAGAGCTGATGAGGCTTCCAAATTGGGCATGTTAAATCACTTCTCTGATTTCTGCTTTTGATTTGATACTTTTCTTATTCCACTTGAAATAATTCTTGTTCATTTACATCTTGAGAATGAATCCTCTTGTGACTAAGAATTAAGTGATCATGACAATGTGAACATACCAATCATGAAGATGGCTACATTGTATGTAGCATGTAAGCTTGAGCAGATTCATTTCTCTCATCCTCAGATCATCTCATACAATAATGAGCCATGTTTTCATAAGCCAACCATTTCCTTGTCTTTCTGACTTTTTATCCTCTGCTAGATTATGTTTTCTCTTCTTCCTCCTCTAGGATTCACATTCATCCAGTGCCAAGTATGTACGAGAAATTATATGCCCATCCCTCCATACAGAAACTCTTCCAGTTTTCATTCATGGCACTATAGAAACAATACATTCATTGCTTCTATTTTATCAGTAAGGACCCAGAGTCAGAAAGCTTAAGGTGTAAGTACAAGGTAACCTCATAGGTAAAATTGTGGGCTGAAACAATATTTTGTAGAGCTTGAGTTGCATTGAATATTAGTAACTTATTTTCTGGATCCTGGAGTAGCTAGACAATGGTTATTGGAAAAGAAGAAGTTTCCATCACTTTAAAGCCCATGTCTCCTACTTCTGCCAGCTATATCATGAGCAAAACAGAGGCAGAACTTAGATCTGATAAATTGCCATCAGTATATTCAGAGAGATAGGGAGATGAGAGAGAGAGAGAGAGAGAGAGAGAGAGACAGAGAGACAGAGAGACAGAGAGAGAGACAGAGAGAGATTCAGAGAGAGAGAGAAGAGACAGAGACAAACAGAGACAGAGACAGAGGCAGAGAGATAGAGACAGACAGAGAGAACTAAGAACTTCATGTGGTGATGGCAATTTTCTATAAACCTTCCAAAATTAGATGTTTAAATGTGACTAATATTTGCTATTTTTTAGCTTAAATCTATTGCATAAGTAGAATTTCCTGAAGACTATAATTTAGTATTCTAACCAAAAGAAAGTTGGTTGCCATGCAACATTTTGTCTGAAACATTGCAAACTTCCTTCTGTGCATATATAATCGGAGATAATTGGGATTCTCATAATTTTCTTCTGAA
>PVKN010025366.1:0-14145 GCA_004027915.1 Capromys pilorides | reverse complement strand
TCCAACCTTAGTCCTTTCTAATGCAATACTTAGAAAATCTAAATGAACAAAGTTTGGGGGGAAAACGTATCTTCACCCATGAATAAATTCAAAATTCATAAGGAACAAGCAGACTGAGGTGTGGCTGTGTCTGTATATAGATAAGCAGTGTCTGTAGCTATGAATTGTTCATGGTCATTGAAAAGGTGAAATGTATGTGGAACTATCTTTTCAAAATGAAAAGCGGTCCTATAGCAGAAGAGTATCTAAATTAATTGCTATGTTCATGGGGGTAACAGGTATTTCTTGTCTTCTTTGCTGAGTGGAATCATATCAGATGAAGGCAGTGGAGGGTGCCATGGACCTCAGCAGACACCAGTTTGGAGTGGCCAGGGAACAGCCAAACAAGAGACATCAGGGAGCAGAAAGAGTGGCAAAGGGCCAAGGAGTGCTGTGGACTTCCTTCTGTCAATATTGTGATGGTACTGTGAGATCCTGGAAAGGAAATCCAAAATTGATCAGGCTTAGAAACCAAAGAGATAGTTATCTAAGTGGAATAGTGTTGACATGAGAGTTATACTTTAAACTGAAAGTAATATGTAATTTTTTTTTTACTGAAATGTTAACATACAGTCTTGTTCTGCCTTCTAGGATTGGTGAACTTTGTTCTTATTCAACTGCTTCATGGAGTAAATAAAGGTCACAGAACTATTAGAACCAAGGGGAAAGATATCAAAGCCAGACTAGGGAGTGGAGGAAGTCAGGAGGTTAGGGAAATTTTCTCCAGAGAACAGTGCCTGAGCCTTTTCTCAGCCTTATGAACCTGAGAGATAACGGTAAGTCCTAGAACAATTTTCGTCAATTTTCACTGGATCTTTCACTTGACAGCCCTCTAAGGCTGACCTCCTACTGGCCAGATATCAACTGAAGGAGTGAATACAAACAAAGGAGGCCAGGTTGTTACTATAATAAAGAAAAGTTGGCCAAGTGTAGACTTTCTGTCGTTATCTCATAGCAAAGCAGATTTATGCAAATCACAGAGTAGCTTGACTCTTCAGGCAAGAGGAGACCACACCTCACCATTTGGAGTCATGGGAAGGCCTTGGTTCTTTGTAGACTACAACCTAGTGACATCTTATAAAAACCCAGTAGAACTGAGACAGCACAAATGACTGCTTCATCTGCACAGGCTACATCTTAGGGAAAGCACAGAACCTGCGGGTCCCCAAGCCTCTGACCAGCCGAGGACACTGGTGAGATCATCAGATTCAGCCCCAGAAAGTTAAAGGCTCTGTGTCCAAGTAGTCTATGCTCATGCAGGGCTGTGTTCTTGGCTCAGGGTCAGATTATTACTCAATACTTCTCAAAACTTAGCCGGAAGATCCAGAAAGGCAAGCATGCTTAAAAGCACAACTGTCAAGCCTGGGAGACACTTTCCAGATGTGTCCTGCTCAGGCTGAAGAGAACTTGCAAAGCTTAGCAGAGAGGCTATGAGTGCCTGAGGTTGAGGACACAGCTGGGGAATTTTTTATTATTGCCTAGAGTGCCCCCTGGCACTGCATGCTAACTAGAATTATTTGTTGATGGAAGAGTGCACAAGAGTTGCTGTTGTGCACTCTTGCCATTCATTGATGGGTATACATATACTGAAACTGAAATCTGAGAATCATTTTGGAGCATGGAGGCCATTCTCCCTGGCCTAGAATATTTGCAACCGTTTGGCTTCTTAAAAAAGATGGACTACAGAAAAGACATCTAAAATCTCTTACCCCCTCCGTCTCACATACACTGAGTGCAATTAGGAGCCCTTCGCCCTTCTCTACTCCCCACTTCCATTTCCTTCCTTCATCAAAATTAAATTCTTTTTATAGTTTCTCCCTTCAATGATTTTGAAGTTCTTATTTCAACAAATTGTTGTTTGTTAACTAGTCTCTTATCTCTGTCAAGTTTCTCTTCACTCATTGTCTGACTGGGTCTGTTGAGGCTATGTGTTAGGTATTTGGGAACACAGTGCACACAGTGCCTGCTGTCCTGGGTACAAAATCTTAACAAATCATTACAAGTGTGTTTGTAGAGAATTCTGCATAATGTTATATCGAGTAAAACTATTGAAAAATTTCACTTTTGTAGGAGAATCATACAGTTGGGAAAGTATAGCAAGAATGTGGAGAAAAGGCTGGACACAGAAGTGCTTACATCTCAGTAGTGAATTTCTTAGTGGCTCCATTTCTGTTGTCTATGAAACCCATTAGCAAAGCCTGGAAGAGCAGAATAGATAGGGGACATCTATGAGCAAGACCCGTCATCCCCAGTCCAAACCAGGACAGATAGAACCACAGAAACCTCTTAGGATTATGAACAATGTGAAAATTTAAGATGGGAAAGAGACAAAGACCCAATGACTATCCTAATAGACACCCAAGTGCCTCTCACTCTGGCTAACTTAAATGGGATGTAATGATCAACACTCTGACGTGTGCTAGGAAGCTTCATCATATTTTTCTCAATTGTTGTTATAGAAAATTTGAATTATACTTTATGTTCATATAGAGAGAGCACATACATTGCCATAATAACATAAATTTCTACTATCTACTTCCTCACGTGAGTATTCAAATCTGTGCACTCTTCTCAGAGAAAACAATGTAAAATTTGGCTTCTTAATTATCCTTTATTTAACGAAACCCAGGGACTCCTGCTTGCTAGATAAGCCTTCAACCACCAAGGCAAATCTCTAGCCTCCCTGATGTAGTATTTAAAAAAAAATAACCCAAGAGCAAATTTACTGATTGTATCAAGATGTTTGTTATAACACATTTTGGGAAATTTGTACTTTTAAAAGTTTGTGTTAGGTAGACCTTTTAAAGATTGCATCTTGCCTACTCTATACGCATGCACACACACACACACACACACACACACACACATGCACGTGCATGAACATACACATACAAACACACACACAAACACACACACATACATACATACACACACAAATGCATCCCAAAAATATTTTTAAAAACACTTGATTTCTTCTTAAAGCAAATACTGGCAGCAGAAAAAGTTTATGTAAAAACATGCATAAGTGTTTAAACATAACTCAATATCACATCCAAAATGACCAGCTAGCTCAGTGGACTAAAATGCCTGCTTAGGCAGAGCACAGCAGCCAGGGGTCAATTCCAGGCATACTGTGCTGGCCCTGCCCCTGGGATATGCTGAGACAGTATTGTGACTGGGTATGGTGGTACATACCTATAATCCTAGCGCTTGGGAAATTGAAGACAGGAAAATCACTATGAGTCCAATCTACATAATGAGACCATGTGGACCCTGTAGACTCTGTACCAAATAAAAATTTTACAAAATGGTATAGTCAGTTTTACTGAAATACATGAAAAATTTAAATGTAATAAAATAAATCAAATGTTGGTACTGACAGGGAAGCATCAATTAGGTTCCAAGAAGAAACAACACACTGAGAGTGGACTGTGCAATGAAGAAATACTTTCAAAGGAAGTATGTACAAGATTGTGGATGATAGGGGTTGGAGAACCATAGGAGGCAGTGCAAGGGTCCTTCAGGGAAACAAAATAGAGCAATGTAGCGCAACCCACAGGAAAACCACTGTATGGCAAAAGCTGTCTTGAGAAGCAGGGACCTTAGGGTAAGGGGCACAGCCATCTTTAAAGGCAAATCTGATGATCTTCTAGTAGCGTGGCAGAGGGCAAAAAAAAAAAAAAGAAAAGAAAAGAAAGAGTCCTCCTTTATCCACAGGTTACTTTTCTGTAGTTTCAGTTATCTACAGTGAAGCATATTAAACAGGAAATTTCAAAACTAAGCCATCCATATAGTTTCAATTGAGTGCCATTCTGAGTTGCATAGTAAAATATTTTGCCATCCTGCTTCATCCTGTTTACAGTGTGTCATCCCTTTGTCCAGCGTGTCCACACTACCCACCTATCAGTAACTTCATAGCTGCTTTAGCTATGAGACAGAACGTCATGATATCACAGAGTTTGTGTTTAAGTAACTCGTATTTTAGTTAATAGTAGACTCAGTGTGCAAGAACAGTGACGCTGGCCATTTGGATTTAACATGGTCGTGACTCATCCAGATGGCTGACACTGAAAACGGTTCTGCAAAGCACTGTATAAGGTTTCAAAGTAAATTCTGAGGAGACTTGACTGACCTTGGGAGATACAAAAGTTACATATTTTGTTATGCAGGTCTTACTCTCTTTTGCCCTTAACCACCCAGCAGAAAAGTTTAACCATGAGGCATAAAATGTAAAGCTAGATTAGTATGCTGAGCTACAAAAGGCTTAAATCAACAGTTTCCAACACTGCCAGTTTTGCCAATAACCCACTGCAATTATGGAACATTGGATTATGTATATAACTACTTTCTCTTAGTTCAATGAGAAGAAAATTTTTGTACCAACACTGATTAGAAAAATTATCATGTCTACACCCTGTGCTCTGTATAACTACTATGAGGACAATACAATATGCATTGTATCAATTGTTGGGAATATACTATTGTGTTTTTGAAAATGTCACATTGTTATTTCTTATTAAAAGAAAAAAGAAAACTTAAAAACAAATAAAAGAAGTCAATAAAGTACTTCCTTTAAATGAAAGTCTCCAGCTTGAAGATGGAAAAAAGAAACTTGCATTCTAAAATTATTAAGATATGTAGTAAGGACAAGTATTCCACATGTGAAATTGTAAAGAAAGAAGAAATTCATTCTAGTTTTGCCACCACATCTTAAGTTGCAAATTTACAGCCACAATCTATGCTAAATGCTTAGTTAAGGTAGCAAAGACATTAAGTTTACAGGACTTAGTTGTTGCTGTAGTTCCAAGCATCTACTGGGGTCTTACATCTGTCCTCTGCAGATAAGGATAAACTGCTGTATTCTGATCTGTTGTTGGTCTTTCTACAAGGCAAATACAACCAACAGTCAGTGTGCAGAATCCATGGGAAAAGTTAGTAAAGAAGGAACAAGTATAGGCCAGGAGTGTAAAAAAAAAAAAAAATCCCTGTAAGTTAGAAGTGTTCATGCATGTTGTACAACTATCTATACCTTGAAATAATGAAGGTTATTAATTTTAAGGAATGTGCAATGTCATTCTGTTTGTCAACTCAATAGATCTGATATCACCAAGCTTATTTCAGAGCTACTCGGCTACCTTGCCAGAAACACCTATAAAAGCTAATTAACAATGGATCTTTGTTAGCACACAAAGATTTGGTATTATTAGGTTAATTGAAAGGATTTTAAGTCTCACCTCCTTCCTCTACCAATACATTTCATATCCCAGTCAAAGTAAATTAAACTCATTAATCAAAGTGGTAAAAATGATAGAAAGTACAGAATATAGGCAGAACTAAAAGACTAACAGCCCTTATTATGTTTAATTTTGTTCCCCAGTAAGGGATAATAAATTGCAACATCATAATAAAACATTTAATTATTCAAGAGCTGAGCAGGACACATTATAATTAGCTCCCTATTATGCATCTTCATTTAGGTGGCAACAGATGCAGTTTAGTGGTCCAGCCAGCCTTGAGCTAAAGGTGTTAGTGAGATGTCACTGTTCTGTCACCACGGAAAATGTCCTCACTATCTAGTTTGCCCTAGAATGTAGGCAAGTGATGGCTAAAGGGGTGGTCCTGAGTCATTCATTCTCAGCTCAACAGATGTCAGTTTTATGTGAGGCAGAGCTCTGGGCATTGGAATTCCAATAGTGAATTACTATTCAGCACTAGGAACTGTCCAACAGCATATTGCCTACTTGAAAAGGCAGGGGCTACTCTCCTGGAGTTCACAGGAGGACTGGCACTAAATCCACATTTTGTGGCTTTTCCTTGAAGCTCTTCATTCCAAACTACTTCTCAGGCAACACTGCATCTCTTCGCTTCCTGTGTTCCTGCCACCGGATCCTTTTTTGCCCCTCATGCACGCCAACCTCATTCTTACCTCATTGCTATACATTTCCTCCCCCATCTGTCTAGAACTATATTCTGCCCAGTTTTCCAAGCAATTTTCCTTATCATTATTAAGTTCTCCAATAAAGACAGTGTTGTCCTGACTGCCCTTATCTAGAGAAGCTCCATTACTTCACTTTTTAAAATACACTTCAGAACACTAAGAATTGTCCAATAATATATTGCTTATCTCTCCAATCCTCAGATGATGAGAATAAAATGGAAACCCCAAAAGTGAAAAACTTTGCCTTTCTTCTTCATTACACTCCCACTCAAGCCTGAGACATAGTAGGTTCTCAGTAAATATTTGTGAATAGAGGACTGGGTTTTCCAAAGGCAACACTGACAGTAAGCCCCATACCATATGTATTTCTGAAGTAGTTGGATTCTGCTATAGCCATGGTGACTAATGCCCCTCTTCTGCATTCTGAGATAGAGGACTTGGAAATAACATGTGATCAATAGCATGTGACTGACATGCTACCAAGAACTTCAGAGACTATGTCATAAAAGACTATGTCATACCTTGCCTTTGGATTCCTGATTAAGGCACATAGAGATGCCCTGAAACTATTGGAGAAGCAGCTACTCACTCTGCCATTAGCTCATTCCATATTCTCCCAAAATTAATAACTTTTAAAACACAATTTATTACATCTGATCTGTGCCAGAGTGAAAAGAATATGTAATCAAGATGGAAGACTATGGCTGAGAGAGAAATCAAATATTTCCCAAAAAATTTTCAATAGCAAATGTCTCAGTACAATGCAGATTGAGCTATACTGTTAAATTACTGCCCATGTCAGGCTTGCAGTTTAGTTAGTCCATGCTCATCTGGCATAGTTGCTTTGGAGGCCAAATTGAGGGAGAAACACATGGTAAAGCAGAAGTGTTCACTTCATTGTCAAATGGGAAAGAGACTGGGATCCCACAGTCGCCTTCGAGGACATACATCTAATGAGCTGAGTCCCAACTCCTGAAATCTGCTACCACACCTACACAGTACCAGGGTCTGGGACTCAGTGTTTAACACAGAAGTCAATGGGGGCATATTCAAGGTCCAAATGGTATCAACGAATCAATACTTTTTCAAGGTAGTTACTACTAAGTAATCACCAGTATTCTTTCCTGCCAATTGCGGCCTTGAAATCCTTTTCAAATATCCCTTAACAATTGATTATGGTTAACATTCAAGTGCCTTGCCATGTCCACCTTAGGAGATCCCAAAACTTTCCCAAAACACATTGAGCATTATAATCACTCTTCATCATCTACAGTCCCCTTCTTTAGGGCTTTTTGCAGTGCTATTAGCCCTAGGGGAAGCATCAGAATGATGCAAGTTGAAAGAATTTGGTTTTGTCTAATAACAGTTTATGATTGATTGATTGATTGATTACAGTCCTGAGGATCTAACTCAAAGCCTCATGCATACTAAGCTAGTATGCTACTATTGAACTATATTCCAACCCAACTCTTTCTCAACTCTATAAGAAAAAGTGTTTCCATCCCTGATGAAAAAGACAGCTTCAGTTTGTGGCTATTGAAGCATCTTGCTATCTGATAAGTAGTCATAGAGATCTATGCTGACAAGAATTTGTCTGCATAACTGCAATGTTAAGAGGTTCTCCTATTTTCAAAACTTTTCTCAGTTGTACAGGCACAACACTGGATTGTTAGTTCTGCAGGTTTCTTTCACTCACAATTTTGTCATTTTTTTGTCTCTTGTTTTCGTCTACATACATACAGTATTCTTACTATTACCCACAGAACTGGGTGGTATCATTACTCACTTCCAATTAAACGGAGGAAATATCAGTACATTTAGCCAATAGCACTTACATATGTCTTTAAATACTGCTTCCACCAGGCGATTTTTTCTGCTTTACCATGTATGTGGCTAATGGTAACTCCTAACTATTGTATTGGTTGATCTCTCTTGGAGAAGTCCATTATTCCAGGCGACATAATTATTTTTGCAATTACTTTAACTTCTTCATTTATACTGAATCTCCTTGAGGGAAGAACAATTTCTGACTCATCGGTTCTTTCCCTGCAGAGCTTGATAAAATGAAAATTTAGCAGATCCAAAATATAAGCATTGCAATTCCACTTAAGTCTCTCCCAATTCACATCCACAACTCCCTTTCCCAGAAGTTTATTTGGAACCTAAGCAAGAAAACATATGGGAGAACCATTCTAAATAGCAATCTATGGCTTTTCACTCAGGACAGCACTAAGTCATTTGTCCCCAATAGGTATTTTTTGGCTAGAAAAATAAAAATAGATTTTTTTGTCATAGAATTTCTAAGAGTTGCTACTGACAACTTAATACCTGAAGTGTAAGAAGGCCAAATATGTTGGAATTTGAGGAACTGCCTCATGTGAAAAAGAATTATCCTTCTAACCTGGTAAGAGTATCATTGGACTATTTACCTGTCTGTGTTAATAATGACCTTGTTATTTTCACTTATGCAGTACCAGACACTAACTAGAAGGTTTTTCTACCTGTAAGTCTGGAAGCTTAGTGTGTCAGAATTACCTGTAAGATGGATTACAAGGAGGATTACTCTGCCTTACTCTTAAAGTTTAAATATCAGTAACTATGCAGTACGCCTGAAAAAAATTGCACTTTCTTTTACAATTTCTCAGCTGCTACAGATATCTGCAATTATAGAACTACTAATCAAGGTAAATTTGACCTCATACCATAGCTAACATCTTCTGTATCCTATGTAACCCACTTTTGTAGAAAGCCAAAGTAGGCAGGGTTAACTCTACTACTTGTTCAGAGTTATACAACTAGGATTTAAACAGAGGCATTGGGCTAGGGAGATAGCTCAGTGGTATAAGTGCCTGCCTGGAAAGCACAAGGTCCTGAGTTCAATCCCTGGTAGAAGAAAAAAATAAATAAACATAAACATTGTGACTATTACTAAATGTAAGAGTAAAGAAATTCATTTGTTCAGGCAGCATATAGAGAGGTCAAAGTGAGGATTTGTGAGGTTGCTATTTCTCAGCTGTATGATCTTAAGAAAATCAAATTTTCTGAACTTCTACTTCCTTAATACAGTGATGGTAACAGTCATTTCTCATAGGAATGTTGTGAGCATGAAATGAAAAAAATGTATGAAAATTATTATGTGCAGAAGTACAGAGTGGATACAAGTTCTCAGAGTTTGTATTCTCATGAAAGAGCCAGGTAGAGAAGGGCCTGTGAAGATATAAGGAATTCAGAACACTAGGGTGCTATAAAACAAAAGAACAGAGGATGTGACCTGGAGGTTTGGAGTAGGAATGATAGTATCTGAGAAGTCTCAAAAAGGAGAGTATAGAAGCTCAGATGCGAAAGACAAGAAGGCGCCAGCCACGTAAAACTGAAAGAATGAGTGTTCAAGAGAGAAGCAAGAACATGTACAAAAATGTGGTAGCAGGGGGTCCTCCTTTCCAAGATGATGAAAAAAAAAAAAAGAAGAAGAAACAATAAGCATGCCAAAAAGGGCCGTGGTAATGTGCAGCTTATTCGCTGCACAATCTGCACCCGGTGCTTGCACAAGGATAAGGCTATTAAGAAGTTTGTCATTCGGAACACACAGTGGAGGCCGCCGCTGTCAGGGATATTTCCGAAGCGAGTGTCTCCGACAGTTATGTGCTTCCCACGCTGTATGTGAAGCTGCACTGCTGTGTGAGTTGTGCCACTCACAACAAAGTGGTCAGAAATCGATCTTGTGAAGCCCACAAGGACCAAATATCTCCACCCCGGTTTAGACCTGCTGGTTCTGCCTCACAACCTCCACCAAAGCCCATGTAAGGGCAGCCGGGTCTTCATGGACTGAGGAAAACTCTCTTGAGAAAGAAATAATAAATTGAATGCTATACTTTAAAAACAAATGTGGTAGTAGGAAGATTAATTTCTTGGGTTCTACCGCTACCCACTGCCTCCCTTGCCGCCCACCATGGCGCTGCTGCACTCCAGCCATGTGCTCTCCCAGATCGCCACCGCCTTCCACCCAGGCCTTGTCACTGTAGCTTTCTCCAGAGCCAGCTTCTGGTGGAGCCATGTGGAAATGGGACCCCGAGATCCCATTCTGGGAGTCACTGAAGCCTACAAGAGAGACACCAACAGCAAAAAGATGAACCTGGGCGATGGTGCCTACCGCGACAACAGCGGAAAGCGCTATGTATTCCCTAGTGTGAGGAAGGCAGAGGCCCAGATTGCTGCAAAAAAAGTGTGGACAAGGAACATGACAAAAGACGGTTGCATCGCAGTGGCAGGGTTCACTTCTGGCAATGTGGGCTATCTCACCCATACCACTCATCAGGTTACCAAGTAATCTCCAGATGCAAGGAGCAGAGACAGCCACTGTCGTCTGTCTTCAGCTGCTGCTGTTGTGAGTCACGTGCAGGCTGAGGACAGATGTTAAGAAGTGGACCATTTCTTTCAACCACAGTGCATAACATTGAACAGTTGAATGTGTTTCTCAGAAAAACAAAACAAAACCTGTAGTGAAATAGGGCAGAGGCTTAGTGGCTGGTCTGGAGCTTTGTAGCTGTAAACTAAACTCTCTCCCATTCTTCTGTCTTCAACTTTTCTAAAGAGTTTACACATGCAAGAAAGTCAGCATCGAAAAACCTGTATTCAGGACATTTCAATATTTCAGAAGCTTTAACTGAAGCGTCATGTGGCTTTAGGATCTCCTCTGTGGCCCCAGCATGAGGTATGGCTCGTATTAGACCTATGAGAGAGAAGACCTAGCCTGTCACTAGCACATTTGTCCTCCATGGTGCAGCAGTCATATCAACAGACCAAACTGCAAAATGATGCTTTACAAAAACCAATGAGTGTGTTGGCCCTGCAGCAAGGAAAGTAACACATGCTATTTCCTGTCTTATTTAAGAAAAGCAGAGAGAAGGCTCTGCTCCTTATCATTGCTGTACTCTTCTTTAGTCATGAAGAGCTATTATATCTAGCCAGATTTTCACCCCATCCTACTGTGGTTGACTATTAACCCCATCCTATCAGGATTTATTTAAGAATGAAAAAAGTAATTCTCTGCTCATGCCATCCCTTTTCCTTTCTTAGTGAAGAATAGTGGAGAGTAAGTAACCCACTGCACTGCACTGCCAGTCTGCTTCAGCCGCTGTGTCACTGTCCCTGCCAGCCGGACTGCTCCCTCCCCAGTGTGGCTGCGCAGTCCCTCCACCCACTTGCAGCTGGGCAGTGCAGGGCAGCATCATTGAGAAAGGTGAACTTCAGCTTTTACAAAGATGGCCATCATCTGCTCTAACCATGTAGACTCAGTGCAGCCTGGTTTCTGTTACAATAAAATTATTGTAGAGTCCCCCTCCCCACCAAAAAAGATTAATTCCTTGGCCTAGAAGCTGAAAGAAAGTCAGTTAGATTGTTTACTGAGTGGAAGAGGGTGATGAGATAAGGAAAGAGAAGAGGGGACCTTCGAGAGATGGGTAGCTGTGATTACAGCTGACAAAGTAAGTCATGGTGAAGTGTAGGTATTGTATTCTAAGGACAGTTCAGAGGCATTGGGAGGGTTTCAAGAAAGGGAGTGACTTAATTGCATTTGTATTTTTAAGAGAACAGTGTAGCTACTAGATAAAAAATCAGTTGTGTTAAAAGGAAACACTCAGACCAGTTACACAGCTGCACTATAAACCAGCTGGTTCATTCTAGGCAGGTGGTCAGAGGGAGAAGTGGATTGATTCAGATTATCTAGGGCTAGTTTATAGCATGTTGTAGCAATAAAATAAATGAACATCTAATCTGATACAACAGGGGTAGCAAAATTAGAGACTTGTCTAGAGTTAAAACTGAAAGGTTATGTTTTGGGCATGTAACATGAATTAGAATGGTCTGCAAGGAAACTTGGGGAGTTTGCAGTCGCTTATCTAATTGTGGTGTTTGTTTCATGAACATAAATAAAAGCCAAAATTCATTTTGCTCCCTTTAAATATATGCAGCAAGTCAATTGTACTCCCAATAGATCCGTATCACAACAAGCTACAATAACTGAACAAACGATGAGATATTTATTTACAACACAGGGGTCTCAGAGATGCTGTTGAACATGAGTTGGAACTTAGGGATAACTCATGAGACTTTTCTAGACAACTTCAGACAATAAAAGACCAATGTTTTTCCTCTCTTTTTTCATTGTAGTTTTATTTTAGTAAAATAAACTGACACAAATAATTGT
The DNA here is from genome assembly GCA_004027915.1 of Capromys pilorides. Lineage (NCBI taxonomy): Eukaryota > Metazoa > Chordata > Mammalia > Rodentia > Capromyidae > Capromys > Capromys pilorides. The sequence continues at coordinate 1,963 of PVKN010025366.1, read as the reverse complement.
ACATATTGATGCTTTACTAACTTGTATACATTGTATAATGATAAATCAGGTGGATAATACTTGTATACATTGCATAATGATAAGTCAGAGCAATTAACTTGAACATTTCTCACTTCTTTGTGACAAGAACATTCAGAATCCTCTCTTCCAGCTATTTTAAGAGACGAACTTTTCCACCATTTGGTACCAGGGCTCAGCTTGGATGAAGGAGCACAGAATTAGAAGCTAGAACATTTGAGTCCTAGTTCCTGTCAGATGCTGGATAGCTGTGGGAACCTGAAATATGCCACTTGATCTGTCTGATCGTATTCTGTCAGTAAATAAGGAAAATCAGATTTGACTGTAAGGAGGGTAAATGAGTGCTGTTGCAGAAGTGTTGGAAAAGTTGAAACTGCTCCACAAATCTTGTTAGTTATTTGACTCAACAGAAAAAGATTTTAAAGATACAGTGATTTAGAGAAGGTCAAAACTGAAACTAAGAGAAGAAATATGAACAAAACTAACTGTGGCAAGAAGAGAGAATATTAAATAATAATCATTTTATGGTCAGAACTCAAGACATTTCTCTCCTTTTATTGTTAGGAAAATTGGACTTAGAAGTTTTGGGGAGTAAAATGCATCCAAAGTCACTGTCTACAAAGCACATGTGCCTTTTAAAAATATCACTAAATTATTATTGTTATTATTATTATTATTACTACTACTACTACTACTATTACTAGAAAAAGGAAGGGGGGCATAATCAACATTCTAAAAGTTCAAAAACAAACTTTCTAAAGGTTCCACAACTGTGATTTCTCTATCTGAAAAGGTTGTTCTGAGTTACTGTCCTATTTAGGTATGTTTAAAAATAAATAAATGAGACAGTACTGAGCTTGGGAGTTAGACATAAACAACCAATCTTACAAAGACTCCTTAATCACTTGCTTAAATTACAGAATCTCTAACCTTCCAAGTTAGTGTCTGAGATCTTGGCTTGAGTCATGAAGTAAGCTATGGAGCCAGCCAGTTCCAGCTGAGGAATGACTGTGGTATGAGTTTTCATTTTAAATGCCATAAACTTACCTATAAGTTAACTGATTCCATGTAAGAACTATATGATACAGAGAGAATCCAATGTGAACAGAGAGAGCTGGGTGTAGTGGCACACACCTGTAATCCCAGCACTTGGGAGGCTGAGGCAGGAGGATGGGTGTGAGTTTGACACCAGCCTGAGCTACAAAAGTGAGCCCAAGGCCAGCCTGAACTGCATAGTGAGACCCTGTCTCAAAAAGACCAAAATAATAATAATAATAATAATAATAATAATAATAATAATAATAAATCAAAAAAAACAGAAAGGGTTAGTTTATATCACTGCTTATAGTGCTACATATTCTCTAAAAATAAAAGTCACATTATATTCACACTCAACTTATACATGTAGTTCTCAATTTTCTCACGTCTAACAGTAAGTAAAGAGAGGTCAGTTCTGATACTGCAGGGAAAACTGGCTTTGTTGACATATTAAGGGATGATTCCATGCACAAAAATATAACCAATGTTTAATGAATGATTTCGAGAAAGTTCAGGAGTAGTTTGAACATACTTCATTTTCAGTTTTTTAAGGAAAATTAAACATAGTAAAATAAAAATATTAGAAATGATACAGAGGACCTGCAAGATGGCTTAGCAGTCTAATGTGCCTGTTTAGGAAAGCTTAGGCAACCTCAGGGACTGCGATTCAATCCCCGGCACTGCATGCTGAGCCAGCCATAATACAAAAAGAAAAAAAAAGAAAGAAAAGAAATGATACAGAATTTCACTAAACAAAAGTAATAGAAATTCAACAATGGTTGTTATATTAAACAATGTTGTTTTCTAATTAGTTGTTTATATTACTAGATATATGCACGGAGAATTGGTCAAAGAAAAGCTATAAGAAATTAAAAAGGAGGAAAAAATGTTGAAACATTAACTGCCC
>PVKN010025365.1:0-14146 GCA_004027915.1 Capromys pilorides | reverse complement strand
TAATTATACCTTTCAAATTTCATTATTTCTCAATTTATTCTAAAGAGAATATAATAATAATTGATAAGACATTAGAAATGGTACACATTTAGAAGAACAAGATAAAAAAAGATGAGAGATGTTTAACTATAGTTTTCGTATTACACATTGTTATCTTCAATGTAATTGCTCACACTGTAAATATGAACATATAGAGTTAGTCAAAGTGAAAATTTTAAATATTAACTGCTATTTTCAAAAAACTGATGGAAATTAGTAATACAATTATCTCAGCTATCCTATATATACACTTGCATGATTTTTCCCACTTCTATTTTTTCCTATCTTTTCTTCTCTGCCTCATCTTCTTTGTTTGTTCCTTATACTCAGTTTCTTTCCATTTTACTGCTGTCTCCCTAGTGTAAGAACCTGAAAGAAATAATGAAATTTGAAAGGTATAATTAGAAAGCCATAATGTCTTTTTTTTTTTTTTGAAAGTCATAATTTCAAGACAAACAAATTGGTTTGTGTTCCTCTGCCAGGATCTCTGTTGAGAAACCAACCTCCCAAGCAAGACCTAAGGCCCACAGGCATAGACAGCTGCTGCTCTCCCACCTGACACCACAGACCCAAGGAATGTAGGGGACAGGGGATCCTACCTCACCTGCGCCATGTCCATACTGGGAGAAGGTAGACAGTAGCCAACATCAATGCATCCTCTCAGGAGGAAGGCAATGGGCAAGTGAGGCATGGGCTCTGCACCCTCCCACTTGCTCCCAGCCACCCAGGGGTGTAGATTCCTCATGCTTGGCCATGTTGCCCAGAGCTGTCAGCAGCTCCTAAGTCTCTGAGGCACCAGTGAGTGATGCTGAGCCCCTTCTCCTCAGCACACGTGCTTGGCTTTTTCCCTCTCACTTCACCAGTCTTGAGAAGTACCTGGGAAAATTCCTTTGGAACAAGAAGGTAGGTGTCTCAGTTACTCTTCTGTCATTGCTGGGACAAATGCCTGACACCCAAAATGAAGGAAGGAAAGGTTTATTTAGCTCACAGTTATTGAAGGTTTCAGTTCATACTCAGCTGGCTCCAAGGCAACTGGCACATGGCAGAGAGCAAACTTTCATGGTGACAGCAAAGAACTGGAGCAAAGGGAGGAGCTGTAGCTCTGGCAGCTAACTAGCCTCTCTCCTCTCCTTACATTGTAATGCAAATTATCTGCCCCAGGGCAGGTGCAACACCCACATTCACAATAATCCATCACAAACTCCAGAAGCTGCCCCATGACTGCATGAGGCTTTGGAGGGACACCTATACACAAACCATAACAATAAGACTGGTACCATGACACGTGAGAGCTGCTTTCCCCACCCACTGTCCCTTTCTCACAGGTCCTAAGTACCCAAATGTATCCACCAGGTATGTGGACATGTAGCTCAAGGGGAGGTAAAAGAACTTGGCATGCCAGCCAGCTGAGTACTGTGCAATTCATCACTGTGCACAGATTTCCCCACTTTCTCCAATAGTTAAGGATATTTGATGCCTATAGAAAGAGGGGCCAGGGAGATAGCTCTGTGGTACAAGTGCCTGCCTGGCAAGTGCAAGGTCATAAGTTCGAACCTTGGTCCTGCAGAAAGAAAGAAAGAAAGAAAGAAAGAAAGAAAGAAAGAAAGAAAGAAAGAAAGAAAGAAAGAGAAATAATCCAGGTTTATACTACCTCCCACCATTCTTGCTCTAGGATCAATTTAGGAAGAAAGCTTTCCTGAAAACTTCATCATCCTTACCTCAGAAACTCTATCAAATCAAATCTACCCAAACTCCCTGGGAATGGTCACAACTCATTCTCAATGAACTTTGATTCCACCCTAAGCCATCCCCACATCTCTTTCTAGGACATCTGGCCTACATAAAAGGAATGTCTTGTGAATACTTGAAATTTGCCAAGCATGTGAAGTAAGCGGTCTCTCATGCCAGAGGGCCATGAATGTCCATGTGTCTCCTCCCTTCCTTAATTTTATCCTTAAGATAATGAGGGCTGCAGATGAAAGAGTGTCCCAAGTTCCAATAAGCCAGAACCTTAGGTGACCAGAACCCATGTAGCACCAAGAGAATGGGATTAAAAGTTCTCACTCCATGAGGTGATGGAGCCTGAGGAAGATCTCATGCTGTTGAGGACATTATTAGTGGATTAACATTATTAATGGATTTCTGGAAGGGGTTTCCTTCTCCTCCAACTGTCCACAGGTTGCAGGATTCCAGAAACTACATGCCATAGTCCTTGACCACCTTGACCTCTGGGATGGCTTGGTCCCACACCTTCTTCAAACTTGGCAAGTTTTTTGTTTTTTGTTTTGATTTTTACTATAGCTCATGCTCACCTTGAGAAAATCAGCTTCAGTAATAGCCACCTTCACCCCAAAATACAAGAGCTCCCTCCAGCAGTGGGCTGGACTTACGCAGTCTTGTTAGGGACAGCATGAACAATGAGTGACCATAGCAACATCTTAGTGTAAAATGGGCTTAGGAGGAATTTGAACATGTGAGATTTGTACTGCACAGCAGCAAGGGCTAAAAACGGTTGTGATGGCCTCGTCTCTCTGTGAGTGAATGTTGTCCTAAGCAGCTCATATATACCAAGTCATACAGGTCTAAATTGTACCTATTGATCAAAAGCTACCTGCTGTTCCACATTGTGCACACACATGTAGATCACTGATTCTGAGGCTGAAGCAGGGAGTATTGTACATAGTTTGAGCAATAGAGTGAGACCTTATATCAAATACAAAAAATACTATGTGCTCCCATTCTCTCATTTGTGATGGATTTCCAGTCTTGGCCCATGTCACACCCCCACAATCAGGCCCATGCTTCCCTTCTTCTGCATAGGAAGTTGCTCAGCCTGCCCTGTCTCCTTGGAAATATGGCTAAAGCCGACTGCGGTCCTAGCATCTGTGGTCTGAGACACCTCTGCCCTGTAGCCAGCAGGATCCCTGGGTTCCGACTGAGCCAACGGACTCCTATAATTCAGTAGCTGGCATCCTGTGAACAGCATAAAGTACAGACCTGGCCAGGATCTGGCCACAGGGTCTTCACAAGCATACCTGTACCTATGTACCCAGCACACCTCCAAAACCTTGCAGTTTCACAGTCACCATGGCTGGCTTGGGTACAACCAGTCCAGGAGAGGTCACTGACAATTCTGTGTCTCTTCTCCCTCTCACAAATGTGCCAGTGTTCTGAGCTCATGAATGCAATCTTAATGCTGTGCTAGAAGGCATTTCTCATGCACTCAAAGAAAAGCCCAGTGTGTATCTGTTGAGTTGGGTAAGAAACCTCAGGCCAGCTGGCTGAATCACACACACCATGCATCTGGCTTCAGGCCCAGAGTCCTAGGTTCTCTGTTCCAATTCAACCTCAGAGCCTTTTTATCTGTGAACCTTTCTTCAGGACAACACAGGTTCAATTGAAAGCAGGCCTTTCCTCCACACAGTACCTGGAATGGTGGCTCCCAACAAATGACCACTTGAACCCAGAAAGACAAAGTGAGAAAGTCCTATACCCAGAGGGAAAGGTCTTCAAGATGGGCCTCCAAGGATAGAACTGAGATCCTGAAAGGGGTGACACAAAAACAATGGGACCAAAAGCACAAGGAGACCCCATTCCTATCCAGTATCTGAGGCTGCCCAAAAAGGACTCCACATCACACTTGGAGATGCTGTAGTCACCACCACAGAGTTTCAGCCAGCCCATGGCACTGGAGACATTGACCACACAACCTTGCACTTTTCTCACTAAAGACAGCAGGCTCAGAGTCACCTCAATGACACCCAGCAGATTCACATTGAGTACGTTCATGAAGTCCTGCTTCTTCAGCCACTCATTGGGAGCAGAGGGTAGGGAGGTGCCAGCATTATTCACCAAGCCCCAGAGTCCTAGGAACAGTGGAAAGATGTGAGAGACACACTATGTGTCTGTGGTCACAGTTAGGGCTCAAGTCACCTTGCAGCAAAGGAAAGCATTCTCTTCTGGGAAGGAAGAGGGACAGAGCACTAACAACCCAGTATGTGCAAGACCTGGGCAGCTCATATTGGAGCTGCTGGCTGACAGAATTGATGCCTTCTCATATCTTTGATTCTGAGTGGTCCAGCTCACAGCCTGAGAGGCTTATTTGATATTTGATATTTAAGAAAATAGATGTGAAAGAATGTGCAGCCATAATTATGGAAACTACCTTTGCCCCCTACAATGTAATGTCATTCTAACAGATATTCTATTTTTTCTGATGATCTCACATCTTACACACAGTGCTGCCCTGCTATCTATCATGGAAAACTAAATGCAGGAGAAAGTAATGAATAAAATGATAAGGAACAGCAGAAAAGGAGGAAGAAAACGACAAGCCCAGCACATGCATAGAATTTTTCTGAGAAGCAAAGAGGTGATGACCTCCATGAAGGAGAATTTGCAAGTCTATGTCCTTCTGACCTAGACTAGAGGGCTCCAAGGGTGAAAGGTCAGAGAAGGACTCAAAGTCTCATTGTGGGAGAGCAAGGAAGTTAGCCTCACTTTCAGTACCACCTCTTCAGGATTTCTTTATAGTCTGACCAAGGAGCACACAGAAAGTACACACCTCACACACAGAGAAGAAAGCAACTTACACAGTCAGGAATCTCGGGGATACCTCTGCTCCCCACATGTTCCTTCACCCACTGGGTGCCTGCAGAGATGCTCTCTGTCTGGGTGGCATCCAGGATCAGTGTCTGCAGCCGTCCTGATGTCTTCTTCCTCAGCTGCTTGGCCTCTTCTTTTGTCACACATGCGGCCAGCACTCTCAAGCTTCGCATGTCTAGCTATCTCCCAGGAGGCTCCCACAGTTCAGGCCACAGCCTGTGATGAACACGTACTTGTCTTGGAGGTGGTTCACCTCTTGCCTCTCCCAGTACCAGCACACAATGTACAACAGGCCTACAGTGGCCACCCTGTGTTCAACCTGGAGAAAAGGAGCGAGAACCCAGAGTGCTGGCAATGGCGTGTAGCTCCCCAGGCCATGGCCTGTAGCTCGTACCTTATTCCCTAATTACTGTCTTTCTAGAACACATTTTTAATTAGTGTTGCCTCACCTCACTCCCCTTTGACCTGCTGTTCTGTTATTGCTAACCTTGAATTTCCCGTGTATTGCCTGCAAGAAAAACATGATTAACCAGTAGCCTGTCTTTCTACAAGAGGTCCTTTCTGCTTTTCTGTGCCCCTGAAGAAGCCCATATACATCCTGTAATACATGCACTTCTCTGATCAGGTTCTAGGTTCAGACTCTCTAGTTGGGGTAGCACCTTGTACCATGGATCTCCTGAAGATAGGTAGATGTTGTTTGCAACCTATAATCAGAGCCAAGTCATATTTGCTATCAATTTCCTCTCTAAGCCCAAGTCTTCTCATCAACCTCACCACTCTAAAGGCCTCTTCTGGAAATTTAGATACTATTGAGCCTTCCAGGAAAGTAGTGGAACATAAACAGCAGCAAATCAAATTCTCCAAGTTTTGGAATCCAGATACTGGAAAATAAAAACTTGGGAAGCAAAGAAGGAGTTTGGTGTGTTCCCAGAACCCAGGAAAGATCTGAAGGAAAATTGGAGCTCATAGAGAAAGTTAAGGGACAGATCACTACACAGAAAAAGAGGAATAAAGGACACTTTCTCCCTGGCTCCTAGCTCACACCATGAGCGAGAAGAATCAAATCTACAGAGCCACAACAAGGGAAGATAATTTCAGGGACCTCTGGGGATAAATGCACAAGTGGAGCAGAGCAGTGCATAGGGACAGAGAGAAGGGAAAATGATAGGTAGGGACATAGAGCATGAAATAACTGACATACTACTGTTGACATAGCTCTAGAAATAACGGCATTTTTACTGGAAATTGCCCTTTGTAAAACCTTTGCAAGTGTAGAAAGTCATTCTTAGACTGGCCTGCATGCATTCATTAAAAAACTCCTAGACCCCATGAATTTTAGGTCATTCTAGCAACCGTTCATCCCAGCAATAAAAGCTAAATTGGCTTAGAAGCCCTAATAGAATAGGGAAAGCAAACAGTCCAGGCTGAAAATCCCAGTTGGGCTCTCCCGCCATGTGGCTTGCCTCTCAGCAGCTTTCCCTCCACTTTCATCAGCCATCACATAAATAAGCCTCCTGTCTTCACCACTTTCATTGTTGGTTTCCTCTTTCTATGTCAGACAACCTGATTCTCTCACTCTCTGTTTAAGGGTTCCTCAATTTTAAATCAATCTAACTCCAGTCTTGCATTCCTCATCCAGGTGAAGATAAGAAATCACAAAGGCTGAAGGCCTTCCCGTGAAAAGATCCTTAGCTTCCAAGACCCCCACCTGATACAGTAAGTGGATGCTGTTCACTGCAACAGCTGTTGAGAGACTCCAGTCCAAATGACTTCCATGTCACCTGAAGAGGCGACTTGGCTAAATTCCCTTTTAGGGAGGGTCAAACTGAACACAGGACTTGGAACAGTCATAGGTTGCCTTCATTTTAGAGCTCCCAGTGTTAAAATCCCACAGTGACTGAATGAGGGACAGCCAAAGGAGGCATCCATGGTCAGGAAACCATAATCAGAACAGCAAGAGGCATCCAGAATGTTGGGCTTGAACAACTTAGGCCACAGCCCACTTCCAAAGACCTACTTTAGCCGGATCCTCTGTGAAGGTGAAAGCACCAGAATGAGAATGCTGAACTGATTTTACAGCAAGCTTGTTGAAATCATGCAATATGGATCTCAGCTCTGTCTGCCTCCTTTGACTACCAGTGACAGCGAAGTCATACTCCTAAAGACAAAGTCATGTCCTTAACTGGGCACTGCCACAAAACTGTAGTCCCAAGAAGACAATCACAGGCTTGCAACCAGACAGAAATCCTTCTCTATTTTCCTTGAAATTGAGTTTCCTTTCTTGTTTGTTTTTGCATGAGTGTGAATACTGTTTTCAGATTTGGGTTGTTTTTTTTTTTTTTGTTTTGTTTTTTGTTTTTGTTCTTTCTCTCCTGTCCTCTTCACCAGTTTCCCAAAGCTTGCATTCCTCATCAGCATGAAGATAAGAAAACACAAAGATTGAAGGCCTTTTCATGAAAAGACCCATAGCTTCCAAGACCCCCACCTGATACAATAAGTGGGTGCTATTCACTACAATAGCTGTCGAGTGATTCCAGTCCAAATGACTTTTTTCTTCAGCTCTGCTTTTGACTCTATCTCTTCTTTTATTTCTCTGTTTTTCCTCATATCTCCCTTAAATTTTCTGCCTGACCATAAAATCACTCTACTGAGTGGATATTTAGTGTATATATTTTTGTATTAGATTTTGTCACATAACTATAAATCTTATACCTATAGTTAAAGGTGGTAAATTAAACATTATCACATTTTATCATTTTCTAGACTGTGTGTGATGCTATTGTTACCATTGATTGTGTTACTTTAGCCAAGGTGACATGGTTATTATGATCAGTTGTTCTTTTTTGTATACCAATACCAAAATTTTCTGGAGGTCATAAACAGTAAAATTGTCCAGCACCAAGGAACTGGGCTCCAGGTTAAACAGGCAGCAATACCTCATCCTTAATATATTGAAGAGACAGGATGTTGGGCAGATTCTAATGCCAAAAGTTAACTATTCTTAGAAGACACCTCTGAAAAGTAGTCATTTACTAACAAGATCTCAATACTAGAAGTAAATCTACCTACCATAAACAATTTATATCAGCAGAGAAAACACTATTTAAAGACAGGAAATTAAGAAAACACAAGTATCTTTCTAAAAGAGTTAAAAGTATCACACCCATTTTTATAGCAGCAAAATTTGCAATAGCTGAACTTAGAAACAGCCTAGATGCCCACTAATAGACGAAGGGATAACAAAAATGTGTTCTTATATACAATGGAGTACTACTCTGCCATTAAGAAAGATAAACTTGAATCATTTGTAGGAAAATGGATGCACCTAGATATAATTTTAAGTGAATTAAATCATATACATATGTTTAAATACCATATTGGGTTTTTTTGAGTGAGAAAAACAAAGGGTCAGAGCTAAGGAGATAGCTTTGTGGTTTAAGCACCTGCCTGGTAAGCAGAAGAACCTGGATTCAATCCCTAGTACCACATGCTGTGAAGGACACAGAACCAGGGGTATACCAAGCCAGACACTGAAACCAGGTATGGTGGTGCAGGCCTGTAATCCCAGGACTGAGGAAGCTGGGACAGGAGGATCACTATGAGTCTGAGCTGTGCAGTGAGACTCTTACCAAATAAAATTTTTTAAAAAATGATTTTTTATATTTTTCTTTCCAAATATTTTACTTTATTTTTTTATTAATACGATACATATTATTGTCCTCATAGTAGTTGTACAGAGCACAAGGCGCAGACATGATAACTTTGCTAAACACTATTGGTACAAATATTTCTCCTCATTGAAATAGCAGAAAGTAGTTATATATATAGTCCAATATTCCATAATAGTAGTGGGTTATCGGCAGAGCTGGCAATGTTGGAAGCTGTTGACTTGAGCCTTTTTGCAGCTCAGCATACTAATCTGGCTTTACTTGTTATGTCTCATGGTTACACTTTTCTGCTGCGTGGTTAAGTCCAAGTTGTAAATCCAAGACCTATATAACAAAACATATAACTTTTGTATCTGACACAGTCAAATCCCCTCAGGATTTACCTTGAAACCATATATATCATTTTGTAGAACTTTTGTCAGTGTCAGCCGTTTGGATGAGTCATGGCCATTGCTTGATCAGTTTGCTCTCTATGAAGGCCTGAGAGAATGTGACTCTCCTTAGGCACACTATACATTGTCAATCCTTTTCTTTTGTGGTCCCATAATCTCCTTCAACAGAAAATTTGGTACACTACTGAGTTATAGGATGTTACAGCACAGGTTCTCTTCTGTCCTGGGTCCTTAGACCTTGAAGGGCTAGGACCAAAACATTGGATGTCCTTGTAGCCCTTCTCTTTCTCTAATTTTTGGTCTATAAACTTATGTTCTTAGCCCTCCAGGAGAGAAGCTTAGTGATACTGTTACTCTATAACATAGGTACTTGAGCTTAACATCACTGTATTTCTGAATATCAAACATCTTAGACTTAGCTCAAAATTGGTATTTTCCTTCAATCATTGATATCCTAATACACCCCTATAGAATATAATAAAAACAGTTAAACATTTTTATACAGAAATTTCAAAATCTAAGCATATATGAAATTGTAGCTGGTCAATCCTATGGCATTTTCCCTTGTCTCTTACTCTCTTTTAATACCATTTTTTGTTTTCTTGTAAAAACAACAATTTACTCGAGAGAGAGAGAGAGAGAGAGAGAGAGAGAGAGAGAGAGAGAGAGTATAACAATAACTGAAGCTGCACACATCTAAAAGAACAGAACGACAGGCATTCCAAGCATAGTGTTTTAGTGTTACACATTGCTATCCTCAGTGTGAAAAACCTTTTAGAGGTTCTTAGGACCATGTCTAATTCATCCTGTGTATATAAGTGTATGGTTTTGCTGCTGCTATGTTTCTTATCTTTTCTGTTTGATGTCTCTTCATTGTTTAACCCTTAAGTTCTTGATTTTCATTCAGCTGTGTTATGCCTTTCCATTTTTATTTCTTCTTTTGAGTTCTTACCCTAAGGAGACTATATATGATATTTACACATGTAGGTCTGGTTTATTTCACTTATGAGTATATCTTTAAGATACATTCACTTATATATGAAGTCTTCTAGCTTAGCATTCTTTTTAGCTGAGTAATATTCCATTGTATAACAATATCACAACTTTTTCAACCATTCTTCAGATGATGGGCATTTTGGTTGTTTCCAAGATTTGGCTATCACAAATTGTGCTGCTATGAACATAGGTGCACAGATATCACTATGGTATGATGTTTTCCATTTCTCTGGGAAAATTCCAAGTAGGGAGATAGCTGGATTGAATGGGATTTCCAGTTCTAGTTTTTTAAGGAGTCTCCACATTGCTTTCCATAATGGTTGGACCAGTCTGCATTCCCACCAACAATGGAGAATGGTTCCTTTTTCTCCACAGCCTCTCCAACATTTGTTGTTGATAGACATTCTTTCTGAGGTGAGATGGTATCTAAGTATTGCTTTAATTTGCATTTAACAAATGGCTAGCGATGAGGAGCACTTCTTCATGTATTTATAGGCTTGTTGAATGTCTTTCTCTGGAAGTATGTGTTCATCTCAGATGACCATTTCTGGATTGGATTTTTTAATTTAGGACCCTAATGCTTTTTAGTTCTTTATAAATTCTAGGCAGACCTTTGTCTGAATACTTATTAGTTAATTTTTTTTTTAAATTTGTGAGTTATCTTTTTACTCCATTGGTAATTTCTTTTGACGTGAAAAATCTTCTCAGCAAGAGGAGGTCCCAATTGTTGATTCCTTCAAGTGTTACACATGCAATTTGATTTTTGTCTATGGACTGTTTGCCTACCCCAATGTCTTCAAGATTTCCTCCCACTTTCTCTTCCAGGAGACTTAGTATTTCTCTGTTAATATTTAGATCTTTAATCCATTTTGACTTTGGCTTGGTGCATGGTGATAGACCTGGGTCAAGTTTTAGTTTTTGGCATGTAGAGAGCCAGTTTTTCCAGCACCACTTCTTAAAAAAGCTATCTTTCTTCCAGTAAACATTTTTGGCCCCTTTGTCAAAGATAAGGTGGCTGAGTGTGTTTGTATTTGCTTCTGCATCTTCTAATCTAGTCCGTTGATCCTCAGGTCTATTTTTTTTTTTTTTTTGGCAATTCCATGCTGATTATATCATGATAGCTTTGTAGTATAACTTGAGGTCCAAAATTGTCACGCCTCCTGCCTTATTTTTGCTGCCCAGGATTGTCTTTGATATGCTAGGTCTTTTCTGGCTCCAAATAAATTTTAGGAATGATTTCTCCAGATCTTTGAGGTACGTTGATGGTATTTTGATAGGAATTGAGTTAAATTTGTATAACAATTAAGGAAGTATGGCCATCTTAACAATATTGGTTCTTCCTATTCAGGAGCATGGGATATCTTTCCATTTTATGAAATCCTCTAAGATCTCTTTTTGCAGAGTACTGTACTTTTCATTCAATAGATCTTTTACTTCTTTAGTTAGGTTAATCCTTAAGTATTTCATTTTCTGTGGTGCTATTATAAAAGGTATTGTTTCTCTACTTTCTCTCTGAATGTGTTTGTTATCTGTGTAGAGGAATGCTATTGACTTTTGAGTGTTGACTTTGTATCCTGCTATGCTACTGAATTTGCATGTTAATTCTAGTATCTTCTTGGTGGAGATTTTTGTGTCTTCTACATAAACTGTCATGTCATTTGCAAATAATGATAGTTTAATTTCTTCTTTTCCTATTCTTATTCCTTTTATTTCTCTCTCTTGTCTAATGGCTGCAGCCAATGACTCCTGAACTATATTGAGTAGAAGTGGTGAAAGAAGACATCCTTATCTTGTACTAGATCTGATAGCAAAAGACTTCAGTTTTTCCCCTTTCAAAATTATGTTAACTGTTGGATCGTCATAGATGGTTTTTATCAAATTGAGGTAGAGGCCATCTATTCCAATTTTCTGTAGGACTTTGAACATGAATGAGTGTTGAACTTTGTCAAAAGTCTTTTCTGCATCAATTGAGAAGACCATGTGGTTTTTGGATTTGGCTCTATTGATATAGTGTATTACGATTATAGATTTGCATATGTTGAACCATCCTTGCATTCCTGAAATGAATTCTACCTGATCATGATGAATAATCTTCTTAATGATTTGTTAAATTCTATTTGCTAGGATTTTATTGAGGATTTTTGTTTCTATGTTTATGAGAGAGATTGTCCTGTAGTTCTCTTTTTTAGTTGCATCTTTCTCTGGTTTTGGTATAGGTATAATACTTGCCTCCAGGAATGTTTTTGGGAGTATTATTTCCTTTTTGATTTTGTTGAAGAGTTTGAGGAGTATTGGAATTATATAGTCTGTAAATTTCATGTAGAACTCGGTTGTGAATCCATTAGGACCTGGAATTTTCTGTGTCGGTGAGCTTTTTACTACATTTTGTGTTTCACTGGCTGTTATTGGGTTATTGAGAGTTCTTACATCTTCTTGATGCTGTTTTGATAAATTGTACCTTTCTACGAATCTGTCCATTTCATCTGTGTCTTCAATTTTGTGAGAGTAAACATTCTCAAAGTAGCTATTAATAAGCTTCTGGATCTCCACTGGGACTATGGTAATGTGGCCTGTTTCATTTCTTATTGATTGAATTTGAATTTTTTCTTTCCTCTTCTTGAGGTTAACTAGAGGTTTATCAGTTTTGTTTAATTTTTCAAAGAGCCAGCTTTTTGATTTGTTAATTCTTTGTATTGTTTTCTTCATCTTGACTGAATTAATTTCTGCTCTAATCTTTATAATTTCCTCCCATCTTTGGGCTTTGAGTTTGGTTTCCTTTTCCTTTTCTAGATGATCTAGGTGCAGCTTTAGGGTATTTATTTTTTCCTGCTCTGTTTTCTTATTGTGTGAGTTCAGAGCTACCAATTTCCCTCTAATAACTGCTTTCATTGCATCCCATAAATTCTGATAGATTGTGTTGGAATTTTCATTAAACCGTAGATATTGTTTAATTTCTTGTTTAATTTGATCTGTAAGCCATTGGTTGTTGAAGAGGGTGTTGTTTAATTTCCGTGTATTTCTGGGTTTTTTTTTTTATCATTTATTTCCAGTCTCATTGCACTGTGGTCAAATAATATGCATGGGATAATTTCTGTTTTCTTTCATATACTTAAGCATGATCTATGGACTAGTATGTGATCTATTTTAGAAAATGTCCCATGAACAGCTGAAAAAAAGGTGTATCCAGAGGTGGTTGGGCTCAACACTCTGCAAATGTTCACTAAGTCCAGTTTTTCCAAGTTCTGGTTCCATTCTGCTACTTCTTTGCCAATTTTTTTTCTGCTTGACCTATCTTTTTGGGATAAAGGGGTGTTAAGGTTTCCTGTTAAGATTGTGGTATTGGATATTAGATTTTCATGTCCATTAAGACTTGCTTATTTAGAGACCAATGAGATGGCTCAGCGGTCTAAAGTGCTTGCTTAGGCAAGCTTAGGCAACCACAGAGACTGGAGTTCAATCCCCAGCACCACATGCTGCACCAGCCCCAAGGGCAGGCTGAGCTGGTCATGATATTAAAAAAAAAATTTTTTTTTTGCTTATTTAGCTCAGTGCTCCCATGTTGGGTGCATATATATTTATGAATGATACCTCTTCATCTTGAATTATTCATCTGACCAGTATGTAGTGGGCATCTTTATTTTGTTTGATCAATCTTGGTTTGAAGTTCAGAGTATCTGCAAACAGGATTGTTACCCCTGTTTTTTCTGAGGTGCTGGGGCATGTAGTATTGTCTTCCATCCTTTGAACTTCAATCTATGAATTTCTTTAGGAGTTAGGTGTGTTTCTTGTATACAGCATATTGTTGGATTTTTGCTTCCTAATCCACTGTGCCAGTCTATTTCTTTTTATTGGAGAATTAAGTCCATTTAAATTGATTGTTATAATTTAAATGTATTGACTTGTGTTTGACATGCTTTTTTTTACCTACTATTGTTTTCCCATTTTTCTCCTGTATTTAATTGGTTGCCCTATTTGGTGGGTTCTTTCTGTTCTCATTCATGGAGTTTGGGTCATTTTGGTCCTGCTCTAAGATATCTTCTAGTAGTCTGTGTAGGCCTGGCTTTGTCATTGCAAATTTCTTTAGTTATTCTTTTTTGTGGAAGTACTTCACTTCTCCATCAAACTTGAAAGAGAGTTTTGCAGGGAATAGCAGTCTGGACTGGATTTTGTTTTCATGGAGGACTTGAAGCACTCTGCTCCATGCTCATTTTAACTTCATGGTTTGTGAAGAGAAATCTGCCATCATTCTGATGGGTTTTCGTTTAAATGTGATCTATTTCTTTTCTCTAGTGGCTTTCTTCTGCTGTATTTCTGGGATCTTGACTATTATATGTCTGGGTGTATTTTTAGTCAGGTTAATGTTATTTGGAGTTCTGCATGCTTCAGTTATCTGAATGTCAGATTGTTTTCTCATATTTGGGAAGTTTTCTGCTATTTCTTCTGCCC
>PVKN010025364.1:0-14147 GCA_004027915.1 Capromys pilorides | reverse complement strand
GGAGTGTCTGGAACATAATCTCCATTGTAAGTGAGGGGCCACATTGTATTTGGTAATTTAAATAACTAATTTGAAGATAGCATCACGCAATATAACAACCATTATTAAATTTTTATTATTTTGTTTAGTGAAATTCTGTATAGTTTCTAAAGTTTTTAGAACTATGTTTTATTCTCTTTAAAAAAGAAATGTGGGAAAAAATTGAGTATTTCCAGAAGCCTGGCAGGAACAAATTTTCCCTGAAGAAACTTTACCCATTAAATAATTACAAAAGATATAGTTTCAAGGAAATGTGAGACCACTCATAAATGCAGATCACACAATACGTTAGAATAGAGACACTAAAAGGAACTGTCAGGAAAAATAAAAGATGACAGAAAGTATCCTACAAACCCTTCAAATACCAGTTATAAGGCGTATACTTTGTTTTTTTAGTATCAGGGATTGAACTCAGGACCTTGTCCTTGCCAGACAGGCACTTAAGTCACTGAGCTTTCTCCCTAGCTCCAGGCATATACTGAACAGAAAACTTCAAAAGAATAAACTGGGGAAGATATATTCCATACATAAATATTTTGAAAATTGAAAACTTTAATATCATAATTTATAGAGAAATACACACAGTTTAATAATCATACAATAACAGGAAGGAAATTATTAACCCCAAAACCAAGATCATTACTGCATCTGGGAGGTATGTGTGGGGTACAATCTATGTGGGGTATACAAGCATTTCAAATGTACTGGAAATACTTTACTTTTTAGGTTACACTGATGTGTATTATTTTTTTTCAAACTCTATACAGATTTTCTACACAGTTGTCCCTCACTGTCTATGAGGGCTAGATCACAGGACTCTTTGAGAATACCATTAATTCATGCATGCTCAGTACATGGGTATCTTAGGTACTTAGATTATGTCTAATGTTTAATGTAAGTCCTATGTTAATAGTTGTTACACTATGTTTTTATGGAACAATAAAAAGATGTTAGGTATATAAGCACAACTCTTTTCCTGATTTTTTTTTTTTTTTTGGTGGTCCTGGGGATTACACTCTCCTAAAGTATTTTTGATCTTGTTGAATCCACAGATGCAGAACTTATGGATAGCAAAGGCTGACAATGCATCATTCTACATGGGTGGCATAATTCACAAAAACATTTTAAAATGACAAAAAATACGCATCACTGTTTAGTGATTGTGCTTAAAACTGAAGCCAGCTAAAAGAATTTTAACTGCCAAGTAGTGTATAGACATGAAATTTTCCAAGTGAACCCTTACCCTATGTAGCCTTTTCAATATTTCTAGAAGAGTTTTCACATGACAGTTATTCACATCACTTTCACTCCAATAACGCAGCTGACAGCTGATAGCGCTTTTAAACATCTGGACCAGGTTGCTAAAACCAGACTCTTGCAAAGCTGCCCAATACTCCTCTGAGGATACAAAAACAGCAAATGTATTAACTTCTAGGACGTAGTTTTTCTCCTGGATCCTTGAAGGTAAAAAAGGATCAGTATTTCCTTCAAATCATAACAAAGTATTATAACATATATCAGAGTTAAAAGACATAGTTTTAATAAATTCTTCAGCAGATAATACAATTGATAATAACTGCACAGGTATTTAAAAAATACTGGTCATGTTAGATTTTTTTAAAACCTGGGAAAATTCCTTGACAGGAATACAAATTTAATTTGTGAAAAAGACAAAAAAATTATATTGTTTATCCAGATCAAACAGCATAATTAAAAATTGAATTAAGAATTTTCTGTGATTATATAGGCATTTGTAGGTGCCCAGCCTGAGTTTTAAACTCTTAAAAATTATCTTTCAGAATTAAAGGATAAGTGACCCTGGCTCTTAATAAATAAAAAAGTTTTTTGGTATTTTTTTAGGAAAAGTGGAAAAATTTGAATATGGTCCAGACGTTAGATAATGTTATGGAACTATGGTTGATTTCCTTAGATATGATAACATACACAACATAGGATTCTATAGTCTTAGATGAATACTGTACTGCAAAAATGAATGAAATTTTGTATGTTCAACTTACATTCAAATAGTTGAACAAAACCAAAATGCAATTTGGACACAGAGCAGGCACACAAATGATCATGTTAATTGTTTACTGGAAGATGTAGAGTATGTGGGTAATCACTGACTATTCTTTCAACTTTTCTATGTCTGTGAAATGAAAATTTGGGGACCAAGGATTTCATAATCAAGCCATGCAGTACTATCTCCAGAAATCTAAAAAGGTGCTAGAATAATTTTACACGGACACAGTTATTTTATACCACCCTTAGGGTATGCCAAGAACATGAGCACAAAAATGCATTTGTAATCATCTATGTTTTGCCATAACTTTACTAGGCATATGTTATTATTGAGAAGACAAGTAAAATACTGTCAACTATGAACCATCAATCTTACCCAGAACTCTTAATGACTGGTCACTCATTTTACAAATCATCTCTGCAAACGGAACCACCAGGCTCTCCCAGTTGTTAAAATCATGCATCACCGGACATTCTGGGAGAAGGATGAAAACTTCTAAAGCTTCTCGGTGTGGAGAACGAAATGGTAGGTTTTTGAGCAGATTATCCCTGAGACACGTGGTAATCTGTTGTCAGGAAAAATCAGAGAAAATGAATTCAAAACTTAGAAGGAACTGAGTGAAACTTATTCTAAAGAATAAGGTATGGAGCCTGGGATCTCATTCCACTAGGAAATTAAAAGAATCATTTAGTTTCTATAAAATTCACGCTGACAAACTTTTTTTCCTAGCCTCCCAAATACTGGAAGTCTAGGTATGTGAGCCATGTTGCCCCTATGCAATTGTTGAGTATAAGAAGGAGATCAAGAAGAAATCATACATGCAAGAGAAACAGGGCAAACAATTGAGAACTAGGATCCATCTTAATAATTACTACACTATATTCTACCTTACAGCTCACAGTCACACCTTTTTTTCTGGAACTTGTGATTCTACCTCAACCTCAAACAGGTAGGACTACAGGAGTGAACCAGCACACACTGCTCACACTTTTTTGGGGGGCAAGTGGGGCAACAGGTCTCACTATGTAACTCATGATGGCCTTGTGCTCATGGCAATGTGCCTCAGCTTCCTAAGTTGGATGCATCATCACGCCCAGCCTCTCATACTTCAGAAGAATGTGTCAGAACCCAGGGAAGCAAAATAAAATAAAAACCAAACCAAACAAACAAATACAACATGGCTCATCTTCTTGGAAGATTGCCTATCTCTGCCATGACTGCTAGTGTCCATCCCTTCCAATCTCCTTTCGTAGTTTCCCCAACTGAGAATACAACTGCTCAGGAAAAGCTCAAACTAAATTCTGTGTTTTTGTTATATGTGATCATAACACTGATTACTTGTTGACATTAATCATGTTTAAAAACCCACTATGATGACAGGTAGTACTTACGGGGTACTATTTGTCATACAGTATATATTCATTTATTATTTAATCCTTGTAGCTTCTTTAGAACACAAGATTTATGATTAACCTCTTTTGATATTAAGAAATCTGCTTCAGAGAATTTAAGGTCACATGGCTACATGGAATCTCTTAGGTACTTCTGACTCAAACTCAAATTCTTAATCAAGTATGACATACTCTGCGAACGAGACCTCTAAATGTGTAAATTCTTATATTCAAATATTATATTGGCCTCTCATTGTGAGGTCAGTGCTAACATGTATTTGATAACTTTTAATATCTCTCTGTACAGGACACTCCTACCTCTTTGCTCATTAGCTATAACCCAAACCTGCCACCCTCTTCCAACCTTTAGAGCCATGTGATCATGATCAAGCCACTTAAGGTGTCTCCCACACTATGCCCTAGGATTCATTCTCCTGACTACATAGAATACTGTTCTTCCCCGGAGTAGAACTTCTTCTTTCACCACCTTAGTTTTAGCACCCTATGTAGAGCTGACCATTTACTGACACAATAACCCCTGAGTCCATCTGAAATTTACCATGGACCAGCTATAGTATGAGCTAGGCACTAGGAGAACAATGTCCTGTAAAGCATACCTGGTCTTCCTAGTAACACTTGCACATGTGTCTATTTCCCTAACTAAACCAGTATTTTCTAAAGGACATAGAGAATATCTCTCATTTTTCATCAGTAGTCGTTACTACACATGACAGATACAGAACAGAAGGAGACCAAAGTACAATAGCAAGTATTCAAAAACAAAAGAATACCATCTCCAGATAGAAATACTATAGGGCTTATAATCAAATTCTCTACATCTGAAACAGGAAAAGAATGCCCTCCTTATGAGTATGTCATAGACACATTATATCTTATTTCTCTGGCATAACCAAGTAAGCCAGAAGGGTTCCTTGTTCCTTTAGATGCACAACTGCCCTTCTATTTTTGGTGAACATTTTATGGCTGTGTTCAATGACAAGGACTCAAAGGGTAGTAGCACAGGACAGGCGAGAGAGTGAAGGGGAGAGAAAGAGAGAGAAGGGAGAATGAAAGAAGTGAAAGATGGGGGTGGCATAGGAAAAGAGGAGAGAGATGGAGGCACAGGGACAAGGAGGAGAAGGAAGAATTGAGGTGGAGGGCAAGCAGAGAAGTACTATCTGTATATCAACCAGTACAACAGAATGGGGAAATAAAACCTGCCTCAAGAAAGACTAAATTAACAAAGAAAATATATTTGAAGCATCTGCAATCAGAAAACAGGAGACACTAGTAGCAATGTTGAAGCAGGGAGCATTTAAGCAATGATGAAGCAAGAGCAGTACTATAAAGAACAAGAACAATCTAGAGCCTTCAGAAGAGGGAAATGTACAATGGAATAAGATACGAAGAAACCAGAGTTCTTGATGAGAGAAAAGTTCATATCAGAAAATACATTACTTCTATAGCTACCCTTAAAAGAACTGCACATAAAATTCTTATTCAACTGTATACTCAAATCCTTTATTTCCTATAACCCTAAACTGAAACAATTTCCTTCAGAATATGTATATGTATGCATGTATACACACACCTGTGTTCTGTGTAGATGAACTATTTATACTATCTGTAACCTAGGTGACTACTATCCTAAAGCAAACATCCTAAATGGCAAAATCCTGAAAGTTAGCTCAGCTTAAATCAATGTGAATGAACTATAGTCTCAGAGAAACTCTTGAAAGAAAATATTGGAATTTTAAAGTCTTATAAGAAAAATTCTGTGGCCTTTTCTTTCACCGTGTTAGTAATCCAGTCCTTTTGGGTTAGTTTCTTGAAAGTATTTCTTGCTTTACTTAAATCCAAATGAATACACATTGTTTCTGCAACCACTCTGTAGAAGAAAAATGATAAATAATTGGATAAATAAGAGGAAACTTCAAAATCAAATATTTAATTAGAATCTCTATCTGGAGGCAAAGTTTCTTTTAGATCTTACCCTATTTTAATAAAATTCCATCTTCTTTAACTTTGTAATAACTATATGGAACAAAATGAAAAGTGGACAAAAATACTAACTATGAAGAAAAGCAGAAAACAACATAATCTCCCTATGTAAGCACTCATGCACAAGCACACCAGGAACTGAATCCAGCGCTTTGGATATATTAACCATACACATTCTACCACTGTGTTACCCTTACAGCCTAGCCCCAGTTTTTGTATAAAAATATGTATGTGCCAAATCTGACTCATGTTTTTATTTTTTTCAAACAAGGTCTCACTATGTTTTCTGGTCTACCCTTGAATTTATAGTTCTGCATCAGCTTCCCAAGTAGCTCATATTACAGATGTGTGAAACAGCACCCAGCTGATAATTTTTTTTCCTTGCAGTACAAGGGACTAAACATATGGTCTCAAGCACCACTGGCAAGCACTCTGCTATTCAGATATATCTTGAACTCTTCTAATGTTTTAAAAAATTGAGATACAATTTTTCTAAATTTCCAAGGATGGTCTCATACCTGTAATCCTCTGGCCTCAGTTGACCAGGTAGGAGGGATTATAAATTTATGCAATTACATGCAGCTTAGAAGATACATTATAGAAATTTTAAATTTTATTTTTATGTGTATTTTCATTTTCGATGTGTTAAAAGCCTTTCTTGTGCTAGGTAAGCAACTGACTGCTAACTCATTTTCCTACCTTGCTATATTTTTGGTATTTTATTCAGCAAACTGATACTTGTTTTAAAAAATAATTTATATGCAGATAACTGACTTTTTGATCTAGAACTATTTTTAAACATACAGTATTTTTAATAGAATCTTAACTTATTAAATGAATTACCTTTCCCTTAAGAAACTTCCAGTCAGACAAGCAGAGGATGAAAATATCTCTCGGATTTCCCTACATTAAGAAAAAGTCATGGGTTAAACCAAATCATAACCTATGCCTCTTAAAGAACGAGATATGATAAATAACACATGCTTCAACTGTTCCTCTAACTTCTTCCTCACTCTTTTTTTTCCTGTTTGTTTGACAGAAGGTCTTGCTAGGCAGTTAAGGCTGTACTTGAACTTACCATGTAACTCAGGCTGGCTTGAATCTCCAAGCAATCTTCTCACCTCAGCATCCTGGGTACTAGGGTTACTGGCATTTACTATTTTACTTGGCTGTTCTCCCTCCATCTTCTGTTTGCGTACTACCCCGGCAGCTCAAAGTCTGCTTCACTTGCTAAATCTCAAAATCTCATTGACAAACATGGAAATAGAAATGTACAGACTTCGAACCCTAGTACCACCATTAAAAAGAAAGAAAGAAAGAAAGAAAGAAAGAAAAGAAAAGAAAAGAAAAGAAAAGAAAAGAAAAGAAAAGAAAAGAAAAGAAAAGAAAAGAAAAGTTCAGAGGCAGAGAAGCCTCCGGGAAAGAATGAAAGGTTTGATCTGGAGTCAGAACCTTCCAGGACAAATAAAATACTGATTTCCACCTGAAAGTCACTAGCTCTATTTGTCAATAAAATATTCATTTTCCGAGTCACTAATTCCTATTTATCACTATTCTACTGAAGTGGGAATAAAACAAACAATCAAATGGAAGAAATCTTAGCAGTACAGAAATGTTTCATCATATCTGCTCTCCATATTATTAAAAATATTTTTAAAAAATGTATTTAGTACAGGGTCTACAGGGTCTCAGGACTCCTGGTGATCCTCCTGTTTTTAGCCTCTCAAGCACTGGGATTACAGACACACGCCACCACACTCAGTCTCAATCACCATTTTAGTGCACCCCAGGGGGAAAGGCCAGCACAGCATGCCAGGGACCAAACCCCAGTCCCTGTATCTGCCTAAGCAGGTACTTTAATCTGCTGAGCTATCTGCCTGGCTCTCTTCTGTATAACTATTTTCAGAATATGAAAATAAGGTTAAAAATTATTTGTAACACAAAAATGACTAGAAGAAATACAATCTTTACAGATTACAGAAATTCTAAGGTTTAGAGCAGAAATGCCCTAATTTGTCAGTTGAAATTGGAGATACACAGAAAAGATCTCAGGGTGGGAGTTGAGAAATGCCACAAAATATATTTCCTTCTCAGAGTCACGGTGTATGGAAATATATTAAAGGTTCTGGGAAGTCCTATGATAAAGGGCTTACGGACTAATAATAATAACTATCTTTTAAGTGTTACCTTGGCTTGGATATAGTACTCAGATAGTTGGTAAAAACTGTTGCATATGTTTTCAATGAAACATCTTTTTTTTTTTTTTTTTTTGTCTTTTTGAGACAGCAGGGTCTTGCTACGCAGTTCAGCCCGGCCTTGAGCTCACTTTTGTAGCCCAGGCTGGTCTTGAACTCACATTAATCCTCCTGCTTCAGCCTCCCAAGTGCTAGGATTATAGCTGTGTGCCACCACGCCTGGCTTGAAACATCATCTTTTAAAAAACTTTTTTTATTTATTTATGTTATGGCTGGCTCAGCCTGCCCTAGGGGTGGGGCTGGTGGAGCATGTGGTGCCAGGGATCGAACCACAGTCCCTGAGGTTACCTAAGCAGGCACTTTAGACCACTGAAGCTATCTCGCCAGCCCTGACACATCACTTTTTAAGGCACCACTAACATTTAAATCAGGAGACTTGCGTAAACCATATTATCCCACATGTGCATGGGTGTGTCTCTCATTCAATCAGCTAAAGGCCTTAAAATTTAAAAAAAGCCACTCAAAAAAAAAAGAAATTCTGTTTCTAGATTGCCTTTAGACTCAAGCTACAATATCACCTTTTCTCTAGGTTTCCTCCCTGTGTGCCCACTCCAGAGATTTATATTTGCTAACCCCACAATTATATGAGCCAATTGCTTAGGACAATCTCAATCAATCAATCTCTCTCTTGTTCTCTCTGAAGATAGAATAATATAGCCTATTGGTTCTGTCTGGAAAACAATGGTTAAAACACTAGAGGAATATAGAATCTTACACTCATGTTGTGCAAAACCAGTTGGGAAATGCTGCTTTAAAGACAAGCATGATCAGACACATACGGTATACATACCTTTTGGTATTCTGCCACTGTTTAGTTCCCACATCATCCATCCATCTCTTTACAGTCCCTTCATTCAATGTAAGAATTTTCCTCCTCAGATTAACATAGGAGTTCTTCAAACAAACAAAAACATCAAGTGTAATAATTCCAACACATAAGATAGAGGTATAAAACTATTAGGCACAGTCTAGGAGTAAAGGGTAGTACAATATGTTTGTTTGTGAGATGGGGTATATATTGCCCAGACTGATCTCAATCTCTAGGATTTAAGTGAATTATCTTACCTCAATGATACTACATTAACACCACCTCATCTCAATGTTTTTAAAATGTGGATAAGACAGCCTGTGACAAATCACACAGTGAGAGTCTACCAGAGTCATCAACATTTGCATGGTTGCCACTTTCTTATCCAATAGGGCTTAGGCTCAAAGGAGGGAACTCTGAGGGTCTCAATACTCAGCACTATAACCTAATTAAACAGAAGAATGGATAACCTTGAGAGGCAGATCCTGAAAGGATCAGTGGGTGAGACAAATTTGATTTCTCTTAGTGAAGTACAACAGGGAAGTCATGGGCTTAGGTAGAAGCTTACAACCTTGATTTATTTTAGTAACTAATTGGTTAGCATCGTCATGTGTCCAATCTGTTAACCTGTCAACTCAACAGGACACTGACTGATGCTATTGGCACAGGGCCCCCCAAAGGTAGTCAGAATCTAGGGAATTCATCAGGGGAAAATCTGTTGATTTTTGTGGGTACAAATGAATGTAGCTTAAATAATAAAGGAAAAATAATATCCATCTATTGCCAAAGAGTTTAATAAACTGATGATTTTGTATTTCACCAAATCTATACTTTGAATTCATCGTTTTGTTTAAAATACCAACTTACAGAGGATCTTTACCTTTCTATCAATCCAGAGTAAAATGCTTTGATTCCCTCCAGCAATCATTATCAGTTCTTTTCCTGAACAATGGCTTTCTGAAAGGGATGTACACAAAAATGAGGCAGTACATGAACTCATTTAGCATAAATGCACCAACTCCAATTGAAGTAATTTCCAATTCATCTTAATGTCTTCATTTCATCTTTGTAATGGACGAACACTAAGCACTATTCCCATGATTGAGAACAGGTATACACACACATCAGGCTAAAGTCTAACAGCAAACATTGGTTCCTAAGGTTAGCACGTGGCATTGATTTAATATGCATAATATATAAATACACACCAATATATCATTCATTATTGCTTAATTTAATTCAGCTTCCCCAACTAAAAACACCATTTCTAGGTGTAACTAATTATGTGAAGAATATGAATGAACAAATTAAGTCATGTAACCTCAAAGATAATGGAATCAAAGATAATATATGAACAAATTAATTTCCCCTGAAAAAATGAAAAATTCAAAGTCCTCTTTAAGCTTTCAGGAACAAGCAATTCAACTACTCCAAGGTGCTTCCAACACACTTCAGAACTTAGGTTCTGGGTTACACTACAGTTCAACAGCAGCCAAGCCATTCCCTGGCTGTGAGCTAGTAGCTTTGAAGAAATTGCTTTCCTCTCCATATTTTTCATCCTCCTGTGAAATGGGGTGACAGAATATGTCTCCAAAAAACCCAAAGACAACAAAGGTAAGTGTGAGGCACAATTCCTGTGAGTGTGCCCATGTTGGCTGTTCAGTACTCTGAGGGTTACAGAAGATCATAGGTCAGTGAAGTCACCTAGAAAACCAATCAGCCTGGAAGTAAGTCTATGACAAACTGAAATCAGGGTACTGATAGCCTCTGAATCCACGTGTTTTACTTTGTCAATGTTCAAGTTTACATTAATCCTATTTTGAAGGAGTAATAATAAAATAAAATGTCATTTTGACTTGAGAAGGTAGATTAAATCCTTTCAATTACATACAATTTAAAACAAGAAACCATTATTCAGAGAAATTCTCTTGAGATTCACATGTCTTGCTATATTATACAGTTAGAAAAAAGTCACTTCTTTAACAGGCTATCACACCAAACCCTGTGCTCCTAAAGAATTTACCAAACTGGAGCTCTTCATTTGATGGTGATTTCACAGGCATTGGTATTAGCTGATTATAGTTTCCACTATGTCCTAATTGTCCTTTATCTCCAAAACCAAAGGAAAAGACCTTGCTCAGATCAGAGACATAGGCGAGTGTGTGCCACCTATTAAATAAAAGCATATACTACTGTTAATGCTGTTATCACCAATAAGAACATTTAGCAACACTGTAAAATGCCCAAATAAGGTTACTCAAAAAAAGTGAAACTGAGAATAAAACCCATTTGGAGACCAAAATGGCTGAGAAGACTCTAGAAACTGTATGTTCACCCAGACCCAAGATGGTACATCCTGCCAAAGGGGAAATTCTGTTCTGGGAGCAGCACTGCCCCTCATTACCTACTACTTTGTTAAGTACACCTTGTGTCCTAAAAGCCATCTCTCCCCATCCTAGAAGACTGAATTAGCTGATTTTCTCTGCGCTTCACTCTATTGCCCAAAGATGTTAATGTAGAGATTTTCTTTCTGATTTGCCCACAATAGGGTGTAGTAGGAAATCTGGCCTTCCTCAAAGAAAGGTCTGGCCACCTTGTGTCTAATTCATAGGGAGTAGCCATTAAAGTCTTACTACTTTTCAAGCAATAGAGGAGTATCTTTATACTCAAGATGTAGTCTTAAGGACTACACTGGGCAGATGGCTCATGATGACATCCACTGACTTTTGACATAAGATACCTAAAAAAGGCTTTGGGTATATCTCAGAGAGTGTCCTTGGTTCAATTTCCAGTAGGATCAAAAAAATTAATATTGATAAATTTGGTAACCGGAAGTTCAAATAGCTGACATGCTTTTTTAAAATGAGCTACAAAATAAAAATTCTTCCAAATATTTCATTCGAACTACCACTGACATTGTCTTCTACTTCACTATATTCAAAGCAGACTACTCTGAAAGTTAAATGCTGCTTCAGTTAATTCAGCCCTCATTACTACAGACCCCAAACTTAGGATTTAGGTATTACATACTTAAGTCTATTATTAGATGGATGCGGCCCTAAGAGGTTATGAATAATTCTTACATTAATGAATAATTCTTTGAGATTCATGTGTTTCTTTCTTGTAAATAAATTTATGATTTATTTTCCTTAAAGATGAAAGTATATGTGACTAATTGTGGACATTTCACTAAAGTGGTGACAAAAAAGGAAATGTGTTTGCTTATTAAAAAAAAACTGAGACCGTGTATAGCTCAGTGGTATAGGGTGCTATGGTTTAGACATAACAAGTTCCACAAAGTTTTGTGTTCCAAGGTGGACACATCTTCTAGAATGGGACTAGATCATGGAGGCGTTTTTATCACAAATGCATTAATCCATGATGAGTATGCAGTTGCTTATGCTGGGAGAGGTAGGGCCTGAACAAAAAAAAAGGCATGTCTCTTGTTCCCACCTTGCTTGCTGCTCTCTGGCAGCCCTGGGCTATGGAGTCTCCCTCTGCCCAGCCCCAGTTATACTGTTTCTACCTTGAAATCAGCCAACCACAAGTGGAAACCCTGAGCTAAAACTAACTCTTCTCCATGAAGTTGAATGTGTAGGGAAAAGGAAAGGAAAAAGCAAGTGATTAATACAGGATGCACTCTACACCCCAAAAGGAATAAAAGAAAAAATACACTTATAAAGATTTCTATGATTATATAATTATGTACATTAAAATATTCATTTGAAAAAATTTGTAATTTGTATCTCAAAGACACTAATCAAAATTTACTTGAAAAACCTGTTTATTACACTTTACAGCTTACCTTCCACATGCTATCTGGGTCACTCTATTTCCAACGAATTCAGTCACCAAGCGGGGTCTTAGTTCATTTTCTGTTGAATTGTGACCAAGTTGCCCATATTTTCCAGCACCAAAAGTGAACATGAGTCCATCCTAAGGGGAAGTGAACTTCACATCAAATGCTATAAAAGTGCCACACACAAGTCACTTTCATTGATGCCTCTGCATCAGTGACTAGGTAGCAAAAGCAGGAGGGAAGGAAAGCTCCCAGGTTACAAGGCCGGCCTCACATAGGGAAGGGAGGACGCTCTCCTCTGGAAATGCTAACTCCCCACACAAAAGGTTCCTGCACAAGTACAAAGGAGATGGGGCACACCCACCTGTGTGAGGAGAGCAGTGTGATCTCCACCACAAGCCAGAAACTCAACTTTCTGATTGTCTGGTATGTCAACAAGGGAAGGACAATCTGTATCTGTGCAGGGAAAGAATAGCTCAAATAACTGACCAAAAAGAAAGACTGAGTTTCACATATAGTCACCTAGACAGCTTCCTATCAACCCAGCAACAGTTTCCATCCCATTCTGACAACAAAGCTCAAAGTTGGCATATTTAGGCCCAAGTACTAAGGATAGAGCTGGGATGGGAGGAGATCAAAGGACCCCCAACCTATAGAAGAGTCAGGCGCAGGGTTCATGCTTTTCTTTCCCAGCAGTTACCTTCAACTGGAATACATCTGATATTTCCAATTCCAGATTCATACTATCTTTTGTTTATATCTTCCTCACACCTACATATTCAGCAAAATAGTTTAACCTTCCCCTTACTCTTACCTACATGAGTATTTGTCTAACACTGACTTAAGAGTTATCTTATATAATTAGGTTAGACTGTCAGAAGATATACAGTGTTTTACCAGTGACCCAAGTTAAAGCATAATTATCATATTCATGTAAAGCATCAGAGTTTGGTATATAGGAGTAGCCTGCTAAGTTGTCCTATACCAAGAGAAGTTTTGCTATATGCCTTATAGAAATAACTCAAAATGGGAATCACATGTTTTTGTCTATGTGTATAGAGGCATAATGCTGTATACAATAAGATCAGGCAATGTTGAGTTCCTAAGCAGAATTTTCATACCCTTTTGTAATAATAAAGGCAACATGAAGGTAATTTCTTCTAAACTTGTCACTTTCAAAAAAAAAAAGGATAATCAGTCCTAGAAAAAAGTCAATGACAAGGGCCAGCAAGATAACTCAGCAGTCTAAAGCACCTGCTTAGGTTCAATTTCTGGGGAGCTGTGCCAGCCCTGCCCCTGAGGCGTGTTGAGACTGTGATTGAGACTAGGCTAGGTGGTGTTTGCCTGTAATCCCAGCACTTGAGAAGCTGAAAACAGGAGGATTACTACAAGGCCATTCTACATAGTGAGACCCTATAGACCCTGTATTAAATACATTTAAAAAAAAAAATCTATTACAGACAAGGTCCTGAAACAAGTAAACTGCACGGAGGGAAACAGGACCCAGGTACTCTGATCCCTAATCTTTTTCCCATTTCACATAGATCAGAAATCTAACTCAATTATAGGAACAATGCACAGGGAAGTGAGGATCTGAACCATTTACAGGGAAGTCTATGCTCAGTTCACCTCAAATCTAACCCATACAGTTGTAGATAATATGAATCTGAAAACATGTTCCATACTGTTGGCGTGGCCCAGACCCAGCTGTCCACAATCATTTTTCCCCCACGAGTAGACATTTCCAGACATGGATAAGACCATGCAGTGGGCTTCTCCTGCAGAAATCTGGACCAAGGGGACTCCTGCGAGGCTCTGCACAGGCTGTGGT